>JAXCGZ010000798.1:0-40652 GCA_037179515.1 Halocaridina rubra
CTCCAAGCAGACTTATGCTGGCTGGGGAAATGTCTGCAACATGGAAAATGCCATTTAATTTTGATAAATGCAAGGTAATTGCATATTGGCCATGCAAATCAAGGGACAGGCTGTTTTCTCTGGTGTAAACTCTCAAGCCAATTGTTTTGGAAAAGGACTTTGGTGTACTATTAAGCAGTGACCTGAAATTTTCCAAACAGTGCATAGAAATGAAAAAAAAAAAAAAACTCCAGAAATTCTTAGGCTACATTCAGAGGCAGTTCCATGATAGGAATAAAGTTATTATTCTTACATTATGTACAGTGATCCCTCGTTTATCGTGGGGGTTAGGTTCTGGGACCGACCGCGATAGGTGAATTTCCGCAAAGTTGGTCCACCCTATATGTACATAGGTATTTTACATTTACTTTTAAGTTTACTGTATAAACCCCCCCTGTACTGTTAACAAACCACCCTTTACTTTATTAATAACAGCGTGCAAGCATAAATTCAAAATTTTTTTGTATATGAAAGTGATAGGAAAACTTACCGTGAATGAGGTGGTAATGACATGGCATCGTCGAGAAGGTTGCAGGTCACCAAACGAACCATATTATCATGCTCTTGTGAGAGTTGTTGGAGTGCTGTCACGTGTTCATACAGGGCTGCCAGACGTTCTAGTGTAAGGCCAGGTTCTTCGATTTCTTTGTGGCTCAGTTACGAAGTGAATTGAATATACAGTATGTAGGAAAGCTTTTGATCATTATGAAAAATATTGAAGTGGAGAGGCTAAGTATCCTATCAGTGATGTTTTGAAATACAATAGTACTTAGTACTTTGTACAAACTGGTCTCAATTCAGGTCAGTCTTCAGAAGCCAATTGTGTTCCTTCTCCTTCTATGATGGAGATGGATGGCATTGAAAACTGTGAAAATGACACTAGTGCTCCCCCAGTAGAGGAAATCTCTTTTAAATCACACGTTAAAGAAGATTAGTAGAAGCCGCTTGAATTAAAGAGGAGTCTGTTGAGGCAAAGGAAACGATACTGATGCTCCCCCAGTAGAGGAAATCTTGTAAATCACACGTTAAAGAAGATCTGCAGAAGCCGCTTGAAATTAAGAGTCTCTTAAGTCAAAGGAAATGATACTGATGCTCCCCCAGTAGAGGAAATCTGTTGTAAATCACACGATAAAGAAGATCTGCAAGAGCCGCTTGAAATTAAAGAGGGGCCTTTTTAGGCATAGGAGACTGTTATTGAAAGAACCCAACCCCCGAAGCATAACATATTAATAAGCATAACGCAAACTGCACACATGTCAGTTAGACTGAACGAGTGAGGCAAGACAATGGAAGATGGTGGGAGGACCAAACTTCAATGAGAACGCCAGTAAGACTCTGTGATACAGAACATACAGAAAAACAACTCTGTGATTTGTCGTCACCCACCCTTTCAGCCAATAGCATTCCATGAACTATCTCACGTAGGTGCGAGCCTTTGCGTTTTCCAAGACGCCAATACAGTGTACGCTATCGTACAGTATTTCACATGGTGCAATACTGTGAGTGTATTTACCTAATTGTGTTTACGGGAAAGAACCCAAAGCTCGTATCTTCCCGTCTCCTGATTGGTTCCATTTTATACTTAGTGATACTTGTCATACCTGTCCTTAACACTATGGATTGAGATAGCATTAACTACCTCCTCGCTTAGCCAATTCCAATTATCAACTACTCTTACATTGAAAAAGTATTTCCTTACATCCTGCAAAGAAGTTTTCTTACGAAGCTTCAAGCTATGACCTCTAGCTCTAGAGCCAGCCATATAAAAATATCGATCCCTATCCACTCTATCATAACCATGAAGGAATTTAAAGACTGTCACCATATCCCCCCTCAATCTTCTAGCTTCGAGTGATGGTAAGTCTAATTTCCTCAGCCTCTCATCATAACTGAGATTGCGTATTTCTGGCACCAGTTTTGTGGCATGTCTTTGAACTTTTTCAAGCTTAGCTATGTGCTATTTTCAAGTGTGGATTCCAAAAGTGGGCTGCATATTCGAGTTTTGACCTCACATAGGTTACATAAATATTTCTGAACATTTCCTTGTCCATGTGCCTGAAGGCACTGTTTTATTACTCTTAGGCTAAGAAATACTTATTTTATCAATAAAATAATGAAAATTTCAATATGTACTAGCTCACGTAGGTGCGACCCTTTTCGTGTTCCAAAACGCTAATATCGGTATCATATTTTACATGGTGTAATACTGTGATTATTTATGTTTTTTACTGTTTTATTATTCTTAGGCTAAGAAATACATATTTTATATCAATAAAATAATGAAGCTACTGGAAATTTTAATATATGCTAGCTCACGTAGGTGTGACCATTGGGTTTTCTGAAATGCTGATACCGGTATCGTACTTTCTATGGTGCAGAGTTACATGTTAAAATTTGTCTTATTTTACTATTTCTTACTGTTTTATTATTCTTAGGCTTGGAAATACATTTTTGTATCAATAGAATAATGAAAATTTTAGTTTTCAATAAAATAAAGAAAATACTGAAAATTTTTATTTCTTAAAATTTTAATACTTTCGCATATACAGTACCCAGAAAAAAAAAAACCCAAAAACCGCGATACAGTGAATGCGCGATAGGTGAACCGCGATATAGCGCGGGATTACTGTAATTCATTTATACAGCCTTTTTTGGAATACACTGCAGTTTGGGTCACCTGCACTTAGGAAAGATATAGATCACCTTGAAAAATATCAGGCAAGGCTACATAACTCATTTCATCCATCAGGAAGCTATTGACGGGACTGTTCTCATTAGAAACTCATAGACTGAAGACTGTGAAGTCAGCTCATTGAAGTATTTGAAATACTGAATAAGTTTGACCATGATGACCACAAAATATTATTCAGTCTGTGTATAATTTCAACTCTTAACAAGGGCTGGAAGTTAGATATGAAAAGCTTTGTGAATATTTCTTTACATATTAAATCTGATTGACCTGGAATTAACTTCCAGAGTGTGTTGTTAACATCACCACCATATTGCAGTGCAAAAGTAATTTAGAAATCTGCACACACGATAATTAGTGTGTACTTGGTATGTATTACCAAGTAAATGTGAATTATCTCCTCGGTATGGACTGCAAGGTCTATAAGACACTAATCCTGTCCTTTTAATTCCTTGTAAATATATATATATATATATATATATATATATATATATATATATATATATATATATATATATATATATATATATATATATATATATATATATATATACACACACACACACACACAATTAGGTAATCACACACAGTGATCCCTCGCTGGATCGCGTTTCTTGGTTTGCATTTTCACTGTACCACGGTTTTTTATTTTGGCAAATTATTATTTGATTTTTTGGGTACACGCAAAAATATTAAAATACTGAAAAAATAAAAATTTTCAGTATTTTCATTTTTTTGTTGAAAAAAAAAATTTCATTATTTAATTGATAAAAAATGTAAAGGGTGTTTTTTTAACAGTGCAGGGAGGGTTTATACAGTACGTAAAAGTAAAAATAATTGTAAAATACCTATGTACATGAGTATGTCATGTAATTACCACTTCATTCACCATAATTTTATCTGTCACTTTCAGATAAATTTACGTTGCATGCTGTTTTTTATATAAAGTAAAGGGTATTTTTTTAACAGTGCAGGGAGAGTTTATACAGTATGTAAACGTAAAAATACTTGTAAAATACCTATGTATATGAGTATGTCACGTCATCATCACCTCATTCACGGTAAGTTTTCCTATCACTTTCATAAAAATTTACGTTGCTTGCTGTTATTTATAAAGTAAAGGGTATTTTTTTAACAGTGCGGGGAGGGATTATACAGTACGTAAACGTAAAAATAATTGTAAAATACCTATGTACATGAGTATGTCATGTCATCATCACCTCATTCACGGTAAGTTTTCCTATCACTTTCATAAAAATTTACGTTGCATGCTGTTATTTATAAAGTAAAGGGTGTTTTTTTTTAACAGTGCAGGGAGGGTTTATACAGTACGTAAACGTAAAAATAATTGTAAAATACCTATGTACATGAGTATGTCATGTAATTACCACTTCATTCATCGTAATTTTATCTATCACTTTCATATATATTTACGTTGCATGCTGTTATTTATGAAGTAAAGGGTGGTTTGTTAACAGTACAGGGAGGGTTTATACAGTGTAAACGTAAAAATAAAATATCTATGTACATATAGGCTGATCCTACTTCGCGATTTTCCTGTCTCGCGCCGGGTCCCGGAACCGAACCATCGTGCTAATGGAAGGAACACTGTATATACCTAATCAGTCATTCACTTTGAAGAGACTCCTTTGCTTGTAACTCCCCGTTTCCTGTCTTTTATTTTAATGACTATCACTTAGCATATCTTTGCTTAACACTATGAATGTATTCAATATTTACAAATTTTTCACGCAACTGATTCCAAATAACAGCTATTCCTACGTTAAAAAGTCTATTTATCTATGTATATAAATGAGCCATTTTCCCTTTATAAGGGGAGTGGCTGAGTCGAGACAAAATACTCTAACTCTTTAGGAAGAGAAAATATAATTAGAGAAAATATGTTAAAAAGTACTTTCTTAAATTCTTTGAAGGCATTTCTAATGAAATTTCAGACAGTGACCTTTAGTTTGGGTGCCACCCTTATCGGAATATTGCTTCCTATCAACTGTGTTAGAAGCTTTGAGAAATTTAAAACCCATTATCATATTCCACCTTTTTCTTCTCTCTCTAAGCGGTGGTGTATGCAATTCTTTTACCCTTTCGTCATAACTGAGATCTTGTATCTCACTTACCAACTTTGTAGCATATCTTTGAACAGTCTCTATATTCTTAATATGTTTGATCAATTGAGGATTCCAGAAGCCTAGACCTCTCCTAAGACGTCAAATACTTGTAATAATTTCTTTGTCTGCATATCTGAAGGCCAACGTTACATTTACTAATAAAACTTATTCTGTCTTTGGTATACTATTTCTGTGAATTTCCGGTCTGCACATCTGAAGGCCAACCTTACGTTTACTAATAAAACATATTCTGGCTTTGCTATACTGTTTCTGTGCATTTTCGGAGATAAAACTTTTTCAATCAGATTTTGTAAGTTACTCTTCTGCTAATTAATACCTAAACATGGGTCTTTTGTGCTTTTTCCCATTCTCAGTACTTTTCATTTTGAAGTATTAAAGGCTGGTACTTTTGTATTCCATTAAAGTCTTCCTGAAGTTCCTCAGCACTATTTTCATCTTGTTTTTAAATATTTAAAAATACTTTTTGAAGTCAAGTACAGACTTTTTTTTTTTTTTTTTTTTTTTTACACACACGTATATAAGGGACAGAAATGGCTCTAAGCTGATCCCTGCACGTCTTACTCTGACGCTATGCTCTCTTCCAGGTAGATAAAGCTATTCTTTGCAAGATATTTTCTCATATATATGCCATTACTTACAACTTTCTAATTTTTTCTCATGTAGAACTGTATAAAACTCTTGAAAATCTAAGAAAATGCCCTCCACCCAAATTTTTCTATCTTTTATGATTAAGCTGACCCTGTCAAATAATTCCAGCAAGTTCGTTAGTGTAGACTTGCTTTCGCCTAAGTCATGTTTTCTCGACAATATGTTGTGACTTCATGTGAATAACAAAATACCATCTCATTAGTTTTCACGTAACTTTGAAAACGAATCTAGGCAGTTAAACTTGCATGCACTTTAGAACGGTCTCTGTCCTCCCCTTTTTAAAGGTAGATTCAGTAATCATTAGTTTTGAGCATTTTGAAATTTCCCTCGATTTCAACGACTTTTTACATGTATTGCAAAGTTGCTCAAATACTGATGCAGCACACATATTAAGATATGTCATCAGCTTCCACAGATTTATGACTATCTAATTTCATGAGTGTTTTACGTACTAATATAGTTGAGACAATGTTCTCTAATTTTGTCTCCTGTCTAACCTCAACAGCAGTGGGTTGAGTATTTTTGACCGTAAGTACTGTGCTGATAAAAATTCCTTGTTCAATTTCTTTCAGATCTTTTCGTTGTCTGTCTTATTGATACTTCAGAATATTCTTTTAGCAATTGTAATTTGACCATTATATTCCCTTTGACACATCTGAGGATGAGTATGGAAGTTTGCTTAACTCCCCTTTTAAAGCCTCTGGCATATTGTAAGTCTACCTTTCTTATACCCAGGCACTCATACCTGGGGCCTTTAAAAATTCAGCTAAGTACACATACTTCTCCAATCCTAATTCCATCATCTGAGTCCATAGGACTTTTGAGATGCTTTATACATACCGGCCATGGTCAATACCTGGAGAATGATCATTTATTCCTCATTTCTTTGTCAGTCTCCCCACTCATAGGCAGAACATCTTCGATGATGTACTCCTCAAGCAACACAAAGTTGTCATTTTTTCTTCAGGTAACCTATGCTGAATTTTATTGATATGCAAAGAGTTATTTGTGATTAGTAGAGCAAGTAATGATGGTTCATCTACTCCACTAATCCTTTTTAGTATAACAAGTTTCCTTGCTCACAGTGTAGGAATATTATCCCAAAAGATTCTTCTCCACTATGAGGATCAAGACTTTTCCATTCTGTATCTTGATGATTAAAACCTCTCTTTCATTATATGCTATGCTGTCTCTCATAAGTAATGTTCAGGGGAAAATTTATTGCTTTCAGTGTACCCATATTGCTTTCCTCATACACTTCAAGTCTTTGTTGACTCCTTATTAGGTTATATACAACGCAATTTTAATATTCTCTAAGCTCATTTTAATGTAAACCACGATAAATTTCTTGACATCATATCTCCAAGCAATATTAGTTTTTTCAACTTGCAACTGTTCACTTACATACAAATCTATCCCTCCTCCATTCCTTCCAGATATCTCCTTTCTTTTTTATATTCAGACTTATAGATATAACCGTAGTATTGAATGTCCTCATTTAGTTTTGTTTCTGTAAATGCCGTTATATCTGCCTCAGTTTCTTGTCACTCTCCTTTAATACTACTAACTTATCAGCTACTCCATCAGCATTGTGACAGTAATGTTAGTGATGCTATATTTTGTGGTATCCTATCCATTTTCCTCATTACCCTTTGTTTTAATAAACCCAGAAATGAGAATGTTTCCTCTTTTTCTAATTTGTTTTCTTCTATAAGCATTTCGGCTTCCTGGAACCAGTTTTTAAGTTTATTTATCTCATCCTCTATTCTGTCAGTTCGAATGAAGATGGTCCTTTTGATATTCTTTTAATTAGGCTTGCCTTTAGAATATCTTTACATTTGTCCTCCCTAGTGAATGTTGTCTTAATTAATGTTATTTTTCCAACACATGCTTATTTACAAACTCAGTGAATGTTAGCAATGATTTATCAGATCTGAAGTCCTTACCTTATTATTATCCTATCAACCCTGCCATGCAGACGCTTGAGATTTCTATATGCCAGATACCATACAGATTTTTTCTATAAATTGCCTGTTGACCAAATGACTCGCTCTCTCAATCGCAGCCTCTTTCATTCTACAATACACCCTCTTCTATTGCCTCATATATTTTCTTAAACATTCTTGGTTTGTATTCAGCTCCTGGAAAGCTCTTTCTAAAGTGTTCAGTATTCTTTATCTGAAGATTCCCAGCTGCTGTATCATCCCATTCTGAAGGTATAAAGGCACTTACATTTAACCCACTTAAGCTCACACAATTCTTTCCTTTCACACTTTTTAATTTTTTTTCTAGTTGCTGTCTGTATTCCTTTTGTATCCTCAATCTCCATTCCAAATTATTCATATTTTTTCTTTGTCAGCTCTATTATCTAGTCTTTATGCAGGGTCGCTGTTTTTAATGAACCTCATTGACCTGCCTCTGTCTACTGTCATGTTGGTATCCAGGTCCTTCTCTATCATATCCACTGCTTGTCTTGAGGTCCTCCTTCCCTTCTACTTCCTTGTGCTTCCATAGTTTTTTTTTTTTTTTTTTTTTTTTTTTTTTTTTTTTTTTTTTTTTTTTTTTTTTTGACACTTTCCTCATCACTCGTGATGTGCCCTCACCATCTAAGTTTTGGCACCACCTTAACTGTTCCTCTGATCCGTGAATTACTAATCCTATACTCCCTAGTCACGTCACTCATCCATCACAATATGCTCATTTCATCAACCTCCTTCCTATTCTCGTTTGCTTTCGTCACAGGTACTGCCTCTGCTCCGTAAGTCATTGCTGGTTTGACCGCAGTTTTGTACACCTTCCCTTTTAATTTCACCGGCATTTTCCTGCCACACAACACTCCAGACATGTCTCTCCAACCCCAGCTTGGATTCTTCCAGGAATTTCCTTTTCTTCACTACTGTTTGCTTCTAAGCCAATGTTGATGAGGAAGGGGGTCAGTGCAAAGCTGTGTTGCAGTCCCACCTCCACTTCAAAACTGCCTGTCATGCCTGTATCACTTCTCACTTGCTTCTTAACATTCCTGTACATTTCCTTTATTAATCTTGCATATTTTTCCAGTACCTTTCTCTCTCTCAGGCATCTCCATAGTTCCTGTCTCGGTATCCTTTCATAGGCCGTCTTTAGAACTATAAACACCAGCTGTAGTTTTTTCTGGTTTTCTCTATAGTTTTCTGCCAATTGTCTCAATATAAAATTGGATTTGTGGCTCTTATTCCAGGTATGGGCCCAACTTAACCTCTGGACACCTCCAGCCTCAGCCTCGTATCCAATATCCTATCCCGGATTTTAATTGTGTGTAATAATAATTTAATCCCCTAATAGTTTCCATACTCTTGTATATCTCCCTTCTCCTTGAAGATGGATCCCAACACATTCTCCCTCCTCTGTCTTTCATATTAGATTTCAAAGCATATCAAATTTCACTTCTTCCAGACCTCCACTGGGATTTCATCTGATCCAGTCATTTTGTTGTTTTTCACTCTTTAAGTGCTCTCACCACATCTTCTCTCTCCAAACAAACCATGAGACCTGAGTATGGTTCTCCTCACTTAACAGGCCCTTAAATTACTCCTTCCATTTGTCTCGTCTCTCGTCTTCCTCATTTATTACCGCTCCACTTGCATCCTTAATCTGCTTCATATGATTTATATCCTTTGTTGACTTGTTCCTTCTCCTCGCTATCTTGTATATTTTCTTCTCTCCTTCAGGTGTTTCTAGCTCCTCATACAAATCATGACAACCCTCTGCCTTAGCCATCGCCATTGCTTTCCTTGCTAACTTTTTTGCTCTTCTATACTCCATCTAATCTTCCTGTATTTTAATTTGCTGCCACTGCTTCTTTGTCTCCTTTTTCATTTTTAGTGCCTCCTTTAGGTCTTCTGTCCACCATCACCACCACCTTTCTTCTAATTGTACGTGGCTTCCCAGATGTTACTCCTTGTACGTCACTGGCCACTCTTCTCAAGATCTTTGCATTCTCCTTCTCACACCTTCTCTTTCCTTTCCTTTGTGTTTTTGTTTTTTTACTTTCACGTCCATCACTAGTAGCCGGTGTTGTGGTGCCACATGGTCTCCTGGTATAACTTACAATCTTTTATATCCACCAGACTTGGTCTTCTCTACTTAAGGTAGTCTTTCTGGGTGGAATTGCTCATGTCTCTTACAGAAGAAGGGATTAGCAGTTACCAGGTCAAATGAGCTGGCCAGGTGTATTTCACATATGCCATCATGATTTACGTTACTAATCAGTCTCCGTGGCCAAGTGGTAGCGTCCGCGACTTTGAGGCGGCAGGTCGAGGGTTCACACCTCGTCATGGACTGAGGTTAGAAAGGGCATACACTCAAGGTAACGATTACATCTGCCAAAACAAGTCCTTTGCAAGACGGCAACCGTCCTAGCCCTTAGTAGAAAAGGGACTTTGTGGCATAAAACCGAATCCATCTATCCATCCATCCATCCATTTACAGTACTAATCCCATGATTTCCATGTATCCTTTTGATTTCCTCATTTCCTGCTCCAACATACCCATTCAGATCAGCGCTCAGCACCACTCTTTCCTCCGGAGCAAGTCTTTCCATCTCATTTCTAGATTCCTCCTGAACAACTCCTTTTCTTCGTCCGTTGACCCTGTCTGTTATGCATATGCATTACCCACATTAACTGTGCATTCTCCATCCGTCAGTCTAATTGTTCATATTTTTTCCAGGTGTAATATTTTCTCTTTCTTCATCCTCCAACATTTCTTTCTTTGCTCTCTTTATACTTTACATTTGGTTAATACATTTTTTTTTTATTTTATTCCTTAATGTCTTTATAGGATTTCCCCTTCCAGGAGTGTCTCTTTTTCTTCTCCCTGGCCTTAAGTGAATAGTGTGTTTGGTATAGTGCAGGGAGTGGCACCATATATTGTACTCAAAAATATGATGTTTTGCAAATGAATGTACACAAAATAACTTCTGCCCATAAGATCACAAATTTGATTTTTTTTTCTTTAGCACCATTACCTGAGAGCACTGCCAGTAATGTAAAAGTTTCCTTTTCCAAGAAGAAATATAAAGTCAGTGAAGCAACTTTACCATTGTTGGATATCTATACATACATCGCAGTACTGCCAGAAGCTTGGTTTTTATAATTTTCACTTTAAGGTACCAAACTAACCATGCTAAGGAAAACAGCTAAAAAAATAATTGTGAATCTCTTAGCACTGGATCAAGTTTTTCTGTAGCAATAGTTTCTCTCCCCACTCACACGAAATAAGCAAAGTTGACTCTTGATACTTTGGCTTGCCATAGTTACTCAGAGGCTGTTTCTTGTGTCTCCATGTCATCCGCAACAAAATATCTTCTTTGTCATCTACCCCCAAACATTTTGCACTTAAAATCACAACTTTATATTTGCTGTGTCTGCAAAATCTCCAGCACCTCAAATAATTTATGTATTCTGAGAGCATCCCATTTGTGGGTACATGTGTGTGGGTTCTGCAAATCATTTCGTTATATACTTCTAACAGTTACAATATAATAGTCTTTGCTAACCTAGATTCACCATCTTACAACTTTGAAAATTATCAACTCAGTTTTAAATTAGAATATATTTTATGTAAACCTTTGAAAAACTTTTTTTTTATTAAACACGTATTCATTTTTGGTGATTTATATTTTATAAATATATCGTTGATTTTCAGACTGTAGAAAATAAGGGAAGCAAGAGCTGGGATTTGCACTTTTGGTTGGGATCTGAGACTTCACAGGTGAGTATAGTTATTATTATTATTATTATTATTATTATTATTATTATTATTATTATTATTATTATTTTTATTATTATTATTATTATTCTTGTATACCCAATATGGAGGATATCCACTTGTGTATATATCATTTGATAGTTTATCTTTCCAACAATTGGAAATGTGTACAACTTGATAGAAGGAGGAATATAAATAAGTGAGATAAAATACCCTCTTTTGAATTAAAATTTATGTATTCGCACATGCATTTGTGTACATATAAAATAATGTAAGGGATATATGTACTACTTATGTATGTACATTATTGAATGATACAATACTTTTGTGTCTGTGTTTGCTTTGCTTAATGAGCCCCGGTCAGTCTGTCATATGTAGGAAATATTTTCTTTACATTTTATGTATCATTGTAATTACCATTATGGGGCTGAACCAGTGGCAAAACTAGAGGGGTCTGACTGGGGGACCAGGCAGGGGGCCAGTGAATTTAGGGGGAGCAGAAAGATTTGAGTACAAAAGGCGCAAATCTTGCCTTGGGGGGCCTGGGGGCATGCTTCCTAGGATTTTTTTATTTTATTTTTCATGGTACAGAATATTTCATCTCTGGCTATTTTAGCCAGATTTCTGAGGATACATTTGCAAAGGTAACAAAAGCTTAGGTTTATATTTAGAATGTATTATTTGTTATAAAAGATACTGCCTCCTGTCACTAACATCAATATCTTTGGTGACAAAATTGAGTCTGTAAAGGATGCATGTTTTAATGATGACTATTTCATTAGTGCTTCATAAGTTGTCCCTCTAAAACAGTCATGCTTCAGTATTCTATCAAACAAGAAAAAATAGTATGATCAAATGAGCAATAATTTTTCATTTCTCATTGTTTGAATTTTTGAGCCACATTAAATATTGCTATATAGTGAATTTACTCATTTCACTTTACACGTTGCAAAAGAATTGTGGCTTGAGTTAGCACACTGAAATTGAAAATATATTTATCACCAGTGACCATCCCCATGCAATGTCATGATCTAAATATTTAGTATTGCTATCATACATGCGGTATATGAGGTCACTTGTGTAATAGATTATATAATTCAATTGAATATCCATTAATATTACAACTGTACTGGCTCGGATTACTGACTTCAACGACTGAAATTTTCTCTTATTTTGTAGAGCCACAAACATGTCCAGAAGTCGATCTAATCTTAATTTCTTTGTGCTCTTACAATGGATAGCAATTATGCCACGAGACTCAAGCCATGGGTCACACAATGTATTTTCTTTACAAAGGGTCTTTCCTCTGGCCATAAACGTCAACACTACTAAATCAGCAGCTGCTTTATGGATGTGTGCAGATCCCCTCCATAAGGTCACAAAACAGTGACAAATGTATTACTTTGCAACAATCTAAGCACATTGGCATGATTAAATTAACTGATTTAACAATTCAAACAGACAGAACAGTCAAGATGGAAATTTTGGAGAAAAATGGGTAGAAGACTTATAATCAGAAAAAATATGCAGCAACCTAAGCAACATTACTGGAATATTTTGACCTCTAAAGGCATCTTGGAATATATCTCCCCGCCCCCCCCCAAAAAAAATAAATAAATACATAAATAAATTTTAAAAAAATAAAATAAAAAACATATATATATATATATATATATATATATATATATATATATATATATATATATATATATATATATATATATATATATATATATATATATATATATATATATATATATATATATATATATACAGGGTGTCCACAAAGTCTGGGTACATAGTAAATTTCACTATGCAGACCTATTCAATCGAGTTCACCTGAATTTTGTAAAGTGCCTCAAATTATGCATTGAAAATGATGGAAATCATATTGAAAAAATTATTTATTAACATTAGATTTAAATAAAATTGTTTTGTTTTAAGAGTATGTGTTAATCTCCTGTGTACCCAGACGAAGTCTGGGTACACACACACACACACACACACACACACACACACACACACACACACATATATATATATATATATATATATATATATATATATATATATATATATATATATATATATATATATATATATATATATATATATATATATATATATATATATATATATATATATATATATATATAGTATCTTTTTTCTAGTGTTGTATAGTCATATTATTCTAATTTTAGGATGAGGCTGGTGCTGCTGCCATTAAAACAGTGGAACTCGATGAGCAGTTGGGTGGTATTCCTGTCCAGCATAGAGAAACTGAAGGACATGAATCTTCCTTATTTCTTTCAAAGTGAGTCTTAGTATTTATTATATGAAATCTGATTTTTCCTTTACTATGCGTAAGTGTTTCACTGCTGTCTGTTATTATATAACATGTCCCTTCAAAAACCGATAGTATTAATAAACGAGAGTAAACAGAAACACAGATTGTTGTACTATACCAACATTTTTTTGTATGCTTTATTTTATTTTTTACAATGCCCGTAGATTCAAGAATGGTCTTAGGTACTTGAAAGGAGGTGTTGCTTCTGGATTCCATCATGTTGACCCTGATGCACCGTATGAGGCTCGACTCTTTCATGTTAAGGGTCGTAGAAATGTTCGCGTGAAACAGGTGGGTATTGTGCAGGTATACTAATAAGGAAGTCACAAAGGGCTAATCCATATTTCATACATATAAAATATATTAGTGCTTCTATTAATATTTGCATTGTGCATGCAGATATAAAATTTTGCTAATAGGGGTTAGTGCAGAGACCTTGCATATGAATAAATGTTATTATAAAGATGAAATACTTATAAATTTTTTAAAATCTTTTCCTACAACTTCATAATACACATGTGGTCCACAGGATTCATGATCATTCTTTGAGGGCTGTGGTATGCTTTTATGTTTTGATTTTCATGACCATATTAGACTGTGATCTTTATAAGGAACATTTAGGCTCGAGCTCATGTTATCTGAAATTTTATATTGTAATTAGTGGTGAATTTACCATTTACCATATATCTTTGTGTTCAAGTTATGTACAGAGTCAAAGGTACTGTTCCCATATATAAATGCTCCTTTAGCTGTTTAACCTTGAGAGAATTATGACATATCTTTTTTATTTTGCATTACTATAATTTGTTTGCCAAAGCAGATTGTAGTAAAAACAAATAAGATTTTTGTATTTGTAGGAGAGCAGAAACTGTCCTAATTCTTGTGTGCTCCACACCAAAGGATCATTAACAATATAAAATAGCAATTAAAGTGTTTGTACAAGTAACCTTTGAATAAAGAAAAAATGAAATGTATTAGTTGAAAATTTTACAATATTAAACTTCATTCTTTAGAATGCATCCACATTAAACCACATTACATTAAGACAACTGTTGTTTACTTCTAGGTGGAAGCAAATTCAAGCTCTATGAACAGAGGTGACTGTTTCATACTTGACTGCAGGGAAAAGGTATATGTATACATGGGACCAGGCAGCAGAAGAATAGAGAGGCTGAAAGCTATACAAGCTGGTAATGCTGTTCGTGATGATGACCATGCAGGCAAAGCCAAAGTCATTGTTATCGGTAAGAGTTAGAGTTGTGTTACCCATGATTGTATCACTTAAGTAGCAATTCCATTTTATGGTAGGGAGATGAAAATGGCTGCCACTTAACTTAGTAACTCTTAGAAATCATAACATGGACATTGAAAATTAGGTTTGTTTTTTCAAGTTTCTATGCAATATGTCAAAATTACATATCTGGGAGAAGCTGCTATGACCAGTAACGAGTTGCTTTTGAAGAGCATTCATGAACAAAGAGTTCAAGCCTTTGTGTTCCTGATATTTGTCTTTAGGAGGCTTTGGATAGTATCGTACGTTCATTTTTTTCGAGAGTTACATTTACTGTTGAGAAGTAGCTTATAAACACTCACTGATTCGTCAATAAACAGGTTCTTTAAAGGGTATTTATAATGTCTAGCTATGTTCAAAATGGTCTATCAAAGGTTGAACCTTAATGAGCCTGGAAGTTAAAAGTTTTAGTCGAAGGTGAATCTCTCCCTGTTAAAATGCTCAGAAAACTATGCCATGCTCTGGTTAGTGTTTGTGGTACCCCAGTATGACATTAGTGTGAGTTTTCTATTAAGTCCCATACTTTTTTAACAGTTCTTAAAGGCTAAGCATTCTGTAAAATTCTACTAATTGACCTCAGATCATGTTTTTATCACTAAAATACTCCTCATAAAACCATATCCGCTGATCAGCATAAAAGTTAGTTTAATCACAGATTTTAGTAACTAAATTCATTGTAACTAACAGCTTCACCTAATTAATCGATAAACTATTTTGCCCTGGTGGAGAAATTATTGTAGTCTCATGAATCCTGTAAATGTCAGCACAAGAGATACATTAGCTATATTAAGTAGTGGCCTCCAATCACTATCTTGATTATTGCTTCAATATACCTATCACCAGCACTGTCACTGTCTTCGCAATCATCACTCACTTCCTCATCAATGTCATTACTCTAAGCATCACTTGCATTTATTTATCATCATTAGTAATTTTTTCATCACATGTTTGATAATCATCATCAATATTTGAGTCAAGCTCGTCATATTAATCTGAGTAATACGAAATATTACCGAGGGTTACACCAGCATTATTTACTTCTTAAAAGCTTGTTCTCTTTACAGTGCTTCTAACTTTTCTGTGCAGCACTGTTTTGTACTGTCACTGAATATATCTCTGAATGATTTATTTATGTGAAAAGATATAGAATTTCTTAGTATTTGACCTGAAAACTGTGTAGCTAGTTTTTCACCACAACATTACCCTTCACCTTTTGGTTGCCATCATATTACTGATAGCATATAAAAATAAATCTTAATTTTCTGATTGGATGGCTGAACAAAATGGCTGAATCTTTAGCCATTGGTGTGGCTCAATATATGACTTAGCCATGAGCATGGCCTGATGTCTCCTACCTGTAAAGCCACGAGCGTGACCTCATTTGACATTAGGGTTAAAGGTTAAAGACCGACATGATCCCGATTGCAGTAGAACTAACCCTAGAAAGATACTTTTGATTAGTTGAATGGAGACTAACTGAAATATGGCAGCTTGCATTACTGATATTAGTTGTATTCAGTGTATGTAGTGGTATGTAGACTTTTAAAATAAGTTTACAGTGGGTAATTTCTTGGAAACTGCTGGAATTGTATGTAACACATTTTGATAATATTTTTGTAAAGTAGAAAGGAAGTCTGTTTGCAAAGTAATATAATGTTATTTAATATGTTATCCTAATTTTAAAAGTTAGAGAATTATTTATTTTTTATTTTTTATGAAGTTCATTACAAGATCATTTTACATTTAGATGAGACGGCTTCAGATGGAGAAGTTGCCGAGTTCTTTGAGAGTCTGGGTGGTGGCTCTCCGGATGATATTGGTGATGAAACCACTGCGATGGATGACACTGAATTTGAAAGAAACGAAAATGTTTGTATATATTTCATCCTTGTAAGGTTTTCATCTATTAATATTTGCTCTCTAATTTTTAGAAATACAGGAATGAAATTTGAGATTTCTATCTCTCTCAAGCTTGCAGTGATATGTTCTTTTTTGGTAATTAACGTAATTAATGAAGTTACATATTAAAGCTGATGATTGCGTGGTATTAGATGACAAACTCTTTTGTCGGCACTTTTTCACACAAATGAAGCTAAGTACATGCTTTACCATCGACTCAGTTTATTCCAAAGATATTAGGGTTCAGAGTCTAATATTTTTGGCCTTAAAGATTTAATGTAGCTCTGTTTTATATTTGATTGTTACTCATAAGCTGCAACTAGTACTTTATTATTATATTTTGTTCTGATCAATTTTATTTTTGAAACTTGTTTACAGAGAGTTGTGACACTACACCACATTTTTGAAGACAGCTCTGGTGCCATGCAAACAAAACTGATTGGTGAGAAACCCCTATTACAATCTATGCTTGACTCTGGGGTAAGTTTAATTATTATTTATGATTATTATATTATGTTTTTAAGAAAATTTGGTCAGTCATCTGTGAATACTGGAAAAATATGTGCTCTACATTTTTCGATATAAAACCAAGTTCATAATGGTGAATCCAACACTACTGTGAAGTGATGCTTAAAATTTGTAAGATATGAATAACATTAAAGCACTAGATAAGTCCCATAGAAAACAAAACTGCAGTTGTGGAATCCCCTCATAGCTTAGTTTGGCACAGCTGTGGCAAGAAATATGGTACATATTTGCAGTCATGGTCGTTGTTTTAGAGTGGAACTGTCGTAAATCAATGACTAACTATATATGGTCATCCTGCAGCCTGCACAAATAATCAGTTCCACCACAAGCCACACAAATAAATATTCACATAAAGCCACGACCCGTTTATTAACGTGTCAGTATTTACAACTTATTCTACCTCTCATATATGGACTTCAGATCATATGTTACGAATAAACTGTACCTGCTGTTCAGTAAAATAAAATAAAATATATTGATTATAGCTACTGCACAATAGTAAATGTTTCAGAAATGAAAACACAAGTAAACAGATTTACTAAACCTCAATCTGAAAATTATAATAAAATGTTTTCACATGTTTAGTTATCATCATGTACAGTTTTACTTGATACCTAATGAAATAAAGGCAAGCACATCGTGATTATAACTTAGTACTAAATTTTAATGAAACCATTATCTGAAAAATACACGTGTCATTACGTAATTCTCTCTTGTACTTAAACAATATTGACACTTTCCTAAAGAAGCAGTTCGTCTTTGATAAGGTAAATATCCTAAGCTGAGATGATAATGATGACATTGAAGATTGTTTATGGTGCTAATGGGTTGAAGTGAAGTGGTAAGCGGCACTGTAGGTAAAAGATAGGAGAGCTTGCTAACTTGAACCTTCTAATGATATGCTAGAAGGGTCATCTATAACATCATTTTCGTGTAAAGAATGGTGACTTTTTCAAGGAGTCAGCATGTCAGGTACTGTGGATGTTGATGGCTGAGGATTGTTGAGAGTGAAAGGAGACTTCACATTCCAACATTTCAGGGTAAGAAGCAAAGTAATATGAAGCTGCCTCGTCCTTCTCTTGACTTCATCAAAAATTACTTCAGCGGTTCAAGGATAGCTCCTATCCCCTGGGTGACACATGTTCATTATTTCATTGAAGGACTCTACTTCCTCATAAGATATTTTTATTATTGGCCTTCTGAAATACACTTCTAAAACCCTAAAGCATCCATACTGTTGGTTGAGACTCAGATTCTTCGGTTTCTTATATTTTTTTTTCCGCCGAAGCTTGCACCACGTTGTCAATTTTTGCATCAATAAGGATATGTCAGTGCTTGTCAGTGTGATTTTCGAAGTCTTCTATTTCATGTCCGTGGAACCTTCCCCACCAACTTTTCTGGCTACTTGCAAAATATTCCTAACTTTCACATGGATTATAGAAATGCCTTTGAAGTAGTGTACTGCTTCACTTCATAATTTCTTCCAGCAAGTGTTGACTGTCTTGGACTTTTTAGAGTTTATAGCTCCAGGCAGAGGTTCCACAGCATTTGTAACTGTGAAGTTCTCCCACAATTTTGTTATGCTGCTCTCCAGGTGAACATCGAGTGCAGCACAAATTCTGACAAAGGTAAGGATGATGTACATTGCCTTCAGGCATTTTATGATGCCTTGTTCAAGCAACTGCAGCAGTGACGTAGCATTCGGAGACATTGGTGACGTATTCAGAGTCAAGAACAGAACTCCGATTTTCATCCTCATACATAACTGATTTGGTATGACCAGAAGTGTTGTCTGTAATGAGAAGGACTTTGAATGGCATACCCTTCTTCTCAAGAAATTTATTTACTTCAGGTATAAAGCATTTTTCCCCCATTTTTGCTCCTATTCAAATGTTGACATAGTTTTTAACTAGTCTAAAAGCTTCTAATTGCTGTTGTAATTTTAACACCTCTTTAGTCTTCTTGAACTTCTCCTTTTGCCCTTAGCACTGAAAATATTTTTTGGTGACATTCCATGAAAAAGTACATGAAAAGGTGGCGCAATTCACAAATGTGATGAAGGCAGCATGTGTAACATCACCAGACGTTATTCCTGTGAGAGCAAGACAAAAACAGAATCACATGTGGAGTTTCAACATCCTCCTCATTAATTTACCCACCATTGTGCCTCGGTGTGCAAACAAAATTAAGACTGCACATTTCACCCTAGTTCCAGTCTAGTTTAGAAGATTTTCTGATTATTAATTTTATTTAATATTTTGGATTTGCATATTTTTGAAAGTGCTGCATTATATTTCATTTTAGCAGTGGGATGACGTTTACATATTATATATATATATATATATATATATATATATATATATATATATATATATATATATATATATATATATATATATATATATATATATATATATATATATATATATATATATACACGCACAGTAATCCGCCCCTTATCGCGGTAGTTCGGTTCCGGGACCCGGCGCGAGACAGGAAAACCGCGAAGAAGGATCAGCCTATATGTACATTGATATTTTAATTTATTTTTACGTTTACACTGTATAAACCCTCCCTGTACTGTTAACAAACCACCCTTTACTTCATAAATAACAGCATGCAACGTAAATTGATATGAAAGTGATAGATAAAATTACGGTGAATGATGTGGTAATTACATGACATACTCATGTACATAGGTATTTTACAATTATTTTTGTTTACATACTGTATAAACCCTCCCTGCACTGTTAAAAAAACACCCTTTACATTATAAATAACAGCAAGCAACGTAAATTTTTATGAAAGTGATAGATAAAATTACGGTGAATGAAGTGGTAATTACATGACATACTCATGTACATAGGTATTTTACAATTATTTTTACGTTTACGTACTGTATAAACCCTCCCTGCACTGTTAAAAAAGCACCATTTACATTATAGATAACAGCAAGCAACGTAAATTTTTATGAAAGTGATAGGAAAACTTACCGTGAATGAGGTGATGATGACGTGACATACATAGGTATTTTACAATTATTTTTATGTTTACGTACTGTATAAACCCTCCCTGCACTGTTAAAAAAACACCCTTTACATTATAAATAACAGCAAGCAATGTAAATTTTTATGAAAGTGATAGGAAAACTTACCATGAATGAGGTGATGATGACGTGACATACGTAGGTATTTTGCAATTATTTTTACGTTTACGTACTGTATAAACCTTCCCTGCACTGTTAAAAAAACACCCTTTACATTATAAATAACAGCATGCAACATAAATTTACATGAAAGTGATAGACAAAATTACGGTGAATGAAGTGGTAATTACATGACATACTCATGTACATAGGTATTTTACAATTATTTTTATGTTTACATACTGTATAAACCCTCCCTGCACTATTAAAAAAACACCCTTTGCATTATAAATAACAGCAAGCAACGTAAATTTACATGAAAGTGATAGATAAAATCACTGTGAATGAAGTGGTAATTACATGACATACTCATGTACATGGGTATTTTACAATTATTATAAATAACAGCATGCAACGTAAATTTATATGTACGTGATTGGTAAACTTACCGTAAATGAGGTGATGATGATCTTTCTTGACCCCGGAGGAAATTATTTCGCAGCCAATAAAAGCTTTACGGCTGCTTTTTTGGGGAGAAGAACATTGTAATGGGGAGTTGCTGTCGCTGTTTCTTCATTTGTTGGAAGATGGTATGGTAAGGAATCATGGCATCGTCGAGAAAATTACAGAAGGTCACCGAACGAACCATTTTATTGTCATATTTCTGCGAGAGTTGTTGGAGTGCTTTAAAATGTTCAGACATAGCTGCTAAACGTTCGAGTGTAAGGCCAGGTTTTTCAATTTCTTTGTGCGTTTCCTCAACTTCTTCCTCTTCTTCGCTCGCTGATTTCGTCATTTCTTCCAAGTCTTCATCAGTCAAAGGCTGCGAGTGGCAGTCAGTCAGTTCATTCACATCTTTGGGAGTCATATCTTTAAAGCCTTCTCCTCCTAGCAATGCAGCCAACTTCACAGATTTCGCAACTGCGGACATCTGCAGTTCATCAGGAGCAAACCCTTTGTAGTCGTAGATGACTTCGGGCCACAATTTCTTCCAGCTGGCATTGATTGTGGCTGACTTCATCTCTTTGATTGCTTTCTGAATATTTTGTAGGCATGTGGCAATCGTGTAATTACACCAGTATGTCTTCACTGAGAAGTCTTTGTCCGAATCCTTGGCTTCAACAAGGTTTGCCAGGGCATTTCGTGTGTAGAGGGCCTTGAACGCACGAATAACGCCTTGATCCATAGGCTGAATCAGTGACATCGTATTCGGTGGCAGGAACTCAACTTGAACACCGTCATATTGGAGATTGGTTGCGTGGCCACCAGCATTATCCATCAAAAGAAGGACTTTAAATTCAAAGCCTTTTTCCATAAGATAAAGTTTTACTTGAGGGATATAGCATTGGTGAAACCAGTCCGATGAGAGGCTTTACGTGATCCATGCCTTAGGGTTATGCATCCAATACACTGGCAGCAGATTCTTATTCTTGTTCTTCAAAGCCCTAGGGTTCTTTGACTTGTAGATAAGCCCTGGCTTTAACATGACGCCCGCAGCATTCCCGCACATGATGAGGGTAACGCGATCTTTGTGCGCTTTAAATCCCGGGGCTTTAGCTTCTTCCTTGAAGAGAAAAGTGCGAGATGGCATTCTCTTCCATAATAATCCAGTCTCATTCATGTTGAAGACTTGCTCAGGAACATATTCCCCTTCGGCGATAATTTTCTTGAAGTCGTTCGTGACTTAATTTTTTGCGGCAGCTGTATCTGCAGAGGCAGCTTCGCCATTCACTGAAACGCTTTTTAGGCCATAGCGTTTTTAAAATTTGAATAACCATCCCTTGCTATCAACGAACGGTTGTATCCTCACTGGAGAATCGCTGGAGGGTCCTGTTTGTGGGTCGTCGCTATCTTCTTCTCTCTCCTCTCCATGGTCGCCACTGTCGTCATCGAGTTCATTTGCAGCGAATGTCTCGTACAGCGTCTTCGCCTTTGTTTGTATGATATTGGTGTCTAAGCTGATGTTTTTCTTTCTGCAATCAGCAATCCACAGGGCCAAAGCAGCTTCCATCCGCACTACTGCCTTATTGCTGGATGTTACGGACCTCTTCGCTGATTTATCAAAAGAAATGCTCGCTGTTTTCCTGATCTTTGCCTCGTCCTTTTTGATGTAGCGAACAGTAGATTCATTGAGGCAATAATAGCGGCCGACATCCACAAACCTTTGTCCTTCTTTCAACATATCTAAGAGTTTCACTTTATCTACAATGGTTAACATTTTCCTTTTGCCGCTTAGGCCGACTACCAGAAGCCTTAGAAGGTGAAGTACGTTTGGGAGGCATTGCAAAGGTTAAATTACGCGTGAAAACACAATCACAAGCAAAACGTATTAATAAGCACAACGAGAACGACGCACATGTGAGTTAGATTGAGCGAGTGAGGCGGCACATTGGAAATTGAAGGGAAAAGCAAACTGCAATGAAAAAGCCAGTCAGACCCCATGATACAAAACATATTGAAAAAAAATTCTGTGATTCATCGTCTCCCGACCTTTCAGCCAATAGCATTCCATGAACTATCTCACATAGGTGAGAGCCTTTTCGTTTTTCAAAACGCTGATAGCGGTATCGTATTTTACATGGTGCAATACTGTTAGTACTTTATGTTTTTTATTATTTTTCACTTTTTTCTTATTCTTAGGCTAGGAAATACTTGTTTTATCAATAAAATAATGAAAATTTTAATATTCACTAAGTCACGTAGGTGAGAGCCTTAGCGTTTTCCGAAACGTGATACCGGTATCGTATTTTTCATGGTGCAATACTGTTAGTACTGTATTTGTTTTTTACTATTTTTTACTGTTTTAGTATTCTTAGGCTAGTAAATACTTGTTTTATCAATAAAATAATGAAAATTTTAATATTCACTAGGTCACATAGGTGAGAGCTTTTGCGTTTTCCAAAACACTGATACTGGTATCGTATTTTACGTGGTGCAATACTGTTAGTATTTATGTTTTTTACTATTTTTTACTGTTTTATTATTCTTAGGCTAAGAAATACGTTTTTTTTTATCAATAAAATCATGAAACTACTGGAAATATCAATATATATGCTAGCTCACGTAGCTGCGACCCCAATACATTGTACGCTATCGGACACTATTTCGCATGATGCAATACTGTGAGTTATACTCTACGTACGTATATCTAAATTTTTACTATTTTTTACTGTTTTATTATTTGTAGGCTGGGAAATAAATTTTTTTTATCAATTAAATAATGAAATATTTGTTTTCAATTAAAAAAAATGAAAATACTGAAAATTTTTATTTTTTCAATATTTTAATAGTGTTTCGTATACCCAAAAAATAAAATAATTTTCCACCCAAAAATAACGCGATACAGTGAGAACACGAACCAAGAAACACGATACAGCGGGGGATCACTGTATATATATATATATATATATATATATATATATATATATATATATATATATATATATATATATATATATATATATATATATATATATATATATATATATATATACAGTGTTACCCCGCTTATTCGCGCTTCTTGGTTCGCGTTCTCACTCTTATCGCGTTTTTTTTTTGGATAAATTATTATTTTATTTTATGGGTATACGCAAAGATATTAAAATATTGAAAAAAAACATTTTCAGTATTTTCATTTTTTTTTTAAATTTACGTTGCGTGCTGTTATTTATAATGTAAAGGGTGTTTTTTTAACAGTACAGGGAGGGTTTGTACAGTTCGTAAACGAAAAAATAATTGTAAATGAGAATGTGTGTCACATCATCATCACCTCATTCATGGTAATTTTATCTATCACTTTCATAAAAATTTACGTTGCTTGCTGTTATTTATAATGTAAAGGGTGTTTTTTTTTACAGTGCAGGGAGGGTTTATACAGTACGTAAACGAAAAAATAATTGTAAATGAGTATGTATGTCACGTCATTATCACCTCATTCACCGTAATTTTATCTATCACTTTCATAAAAATTTACGTTGCTTGCTGTTATTTATAATGTAAAGGGTGTTTTTTTAACAGTGCAGGGAGGGTTTATACAGTACGTAAACGAAAATATAATTGTAAATGAGTATGTATGTTACGTCATTATCACCTCATTCACCGTAATTTTATCTATCACTTTCATAAAAATTTACGTTGCTTGCTGTTATTTATAATGTAAAGGGTGTTTCTTTAAGAGTGCAGGGAGGGTTTATACAGTACGTAAACGAAAAAATAATTGTAAATGAGTATGTATGTCACGTCATTATCACCTCATTCACCGTAATTTTATCTATCACTCTCATAAAAATTTACGTTGCTTGCTGTTATTTATAATGTAAAGGGTGTTTTTTTAATAGTGCAGGGAGGGTTTATACAGTACGTAAACGAAAAAATAATTGTAAATGAGTATGTATGTCACGTCATTATCACCTCATTCACCGTAATTTATCTATCACTTTCATAAAGATTTACGTTGCTTGCTGTTATTTATAATGTAAAGGGTGTTTTTTCAACAGTGCAGGGAGTGTTTATACAGTACGTAAACGAAAAAAAATTATTGTAAATGAGTATGTATGTCACGTTATTATCACCTCATTCACCGTAATTTTATCTATCACTTTCATAAAAATTTACGTTGCTTGCTGTTATCTATAATGTAAAGGGTGTTTTTTCAACAGTGCAGGGAGGGTTTATACAGTACGTAAACGAAAAAATAATTGTAAATGAGGATGTATGTCACGTCATCATCACATTCACGGTAAGTTTTCCTATCACTTTCATAAAAATTTACGTTGCTTGCTGTTATCTATAATGTTATGGGTGTTTTTTTTAACAGTGCAGGGAGGGTTTATACAGTACGTAAACGAAAAAATAATTGTAAATGATATGTATGTCACGTCATTATCACCTCATTCACTGTAATTTTATCTATCACTTTCATAAAAATTTACGTTGCTTGCTGTTATTTATAATGTAAAGGGTGTTTTTTTAACAGTGCATAGAGGGTTTATACAGTGTAAACGTAAAAATATATTAAAATATCTATGTACATATAGGCGGATTCTACTTCGCAGATTTCCTGGTTCGCGGCAGGTCCCGGAACCGAACTACCGCGATAAGTGAGGCAACACTGTATATATATAATCAAATAAGGACATTACCATATATGAAAACATGAATCATTTTTACCCCTACAGGAACTTGAAACTAGGACATATATTTACTAAACCAAGGCGCTACCAACTACACCACAGAAGGTCGAAAAGGGAAATGGACCTTACTGCTTATATCTGCCATACTAGGAATGAACGCATTCTATCTGAATGTCACTATGTTCATATTAGTTTCCCCCAAACTCACTCGTCCTATCGTTTTCGCAATTAATTCAACTCCCAGTCTCATTCGGGACCAACAATAATCAAATAAGCACATTACCATATGTGAAAACATGAATCGGTTTTACCCCGACTAGGATTTCAACCTAGGATGTATAATTACTAAGCCAAGGCACTACCATCTACACAACAGAAGGTCTAAAAGGGAAACGGACCTTACAGCTTATATCTGCCATACTAGAAATGAACGCATTCTATCTGAATGCCACTGTGTTCATATTACAGTTTCCCCCAACCACGCTCTTGGTTTTGTTTTCGCATTTAATTCAACTCCCAGTCTCATTCGGGACCAGCAGTTGTCAAAAAAGCACATTACCATATGTAAAATCATGAATCATTTTTACTACAACTGGGACTTCAACATAGGACATATAATTACTACGCCAAGGAGTTACCAACTACACCACAGAAGGTCTAAAAGGGAAACAGACCTTACAGCTTATATCTGGCATACTAGAAATGAATGCATTCTATCTGAATGCCACTATCTTCATATTAGAATTTTCCCCAACCTCACTCTTGGTTTCGTTTTTGCATTTAATTCAACTTCCAGTCTCATTCGGGACCAACTATAATCAAGTAAGCATATTACCATATGAGAAAACATGAATAACTTTTACCCCGACTGGGACTTAATCCTAGGTCATATAATTACTAACCCAAGGTGCTACCAACTACACCACAGAAATTCTAAAGGAGGAGCAGACCTTACAGCTTATATCTGCCATACTAGGAATGAACGCATTCTATCTGAATGCCTCTATGTTCATTTCCCACAACCTCACTTGTGGTTTCTTTTTCGCATTTAATTCAATTCTCTATCATTTGGGACCAACAATAATCAAATAAGCACATTACCATATGTAAAAACATGAATAATTTTTACTGCAACCAGGACTTGAACCTAGGACATATAATTACTAAACCAAGGCGCTACTAACTACACCACAGAAGGTCTAAAAGGGAAACAGACCTTACAGCTTATATCTGCCATACTAGGAATGGACGCATTCTATCTGAATGCCACTGTGTTCATATTACAGTTTCCCCTAACCTCACTCGCGGTGTCGTTTTTGCATTTAATTCAACTCCCAATCTCATTCGGGACCAACAATAATCAAATACGATCATTACCATATGTGAAAACTTGAATCATTTTTACCTCAACTGGGATTTGAACCTAGGACATAAAATTACTAAGCTCAGGCACTACCATCTACACAACAGAAGGTCTAAAAGGGAAACGGCCCTGACAGCTTATATCTGCCATACTAGAAATGAACGCATTCTATCTGAATGCCACTATGTTCATATTACAGTTTCCCCCAACCACATTCTGGTTTCGTTTTTGCATTTAATTCAACTCCCAGTCTCATTCGGGACCAACAATAGTCAAATAAGCACATTACCATATGTAAAAACGTGAATCATTTTTACTCCAACAGGGACTTCAACATAGGACATATAATTACTATGCCAAGGAGTTACCAACTACACCACAGAAGGTCTAAAAGGGAAACAGACCTTACAGCTTTTATATGGCATACTAGGAATGAATGCATTCTGTCTGAATACCACTATGTTCATATTACAGTATCTTCCAACCTCACTCGTGGTTTAGTTTTCGCATGTAAATCTTCTCCCAATATCAATATGTTCATAATACAGTTTCCCTCAACCTAAGTTGTGGCTTCATTTTCGCATTTAATATATATATATATATATATATATATATATATATATATATATATATATATATATATATATATATATATATATATATATATATATACTTCACCCAACATCGTTAATTGGTTCCAGGAGAGACAACTTAAGTCGAAAAACAACTTAAATCGACTTAGCTTGTCTCTAGGCTAGCCTAGGCTAGGCTACGCCAAATTTACTTGTCTAGGCTAAACCAAAAATAACCATTCCTAGTTCTGTACTTTATTCATGAATGCAAATTTTCAATAATATATTGTTAATAAGAATCTATTTTAAGCTTACCAACAAATAACTTTTATTTTTTAATACTGCATAGTACAGAAAAAAAAGTACAGGTAATTAACTTTACGAATACAATTTGGTGATGTTTACCGTACATCGCGGATGCTTTATTTATGAATGTGGTTTGCTCTGACACGATAAAATAAAAGCCTTTTTTAAGGTTAAACACAAATACAGAAATTATTATTATTTAGCAATGATGATAATAATAAAAAAAAACTAATTTGTTTTAAATTTACCTTGGTGGCTTACATCGCAGACGTAGATGGCTGTGGATCTTCAAAATCAACCGCTGATTCTGGCTGTTGTCGTCGTTGTCCGATAGGCTTGAAAAACTGGTCGAGAGTTCCTTGAACTGTCTTCATCATCTTTTCCTCAAGAATCACATTATAAGGAGCAAAAGCTTCGTGACAAGCCCCCATAACCTTGGAAAAACGTTGAGCATTGGGATCCATATCCTCGAACAAAGTCCTTTTTCGATAAATGCAAATGCCTGCTGCATTTTCTTAATGGTAAAGTGATGTGGCTCAGGTGGTTCTGGTTCCTCCTCTTCTTTATTTAGCTGCTCGTGAAGCTCCATCAATTCTTCGTTTGTCAGGGGCTTCTTGTCTTTTTCAAATAAATATGTGAAATCCTCCTCCTCCAAATCCATTTCTAGCTGTTTGCTCATAGTCACCAACATTTTGTTGATGGCAACATTATCAAACCCCTTGAAATCATTGACGAATTGCGGGCATAGCTTCTTCCATACACCATTCATTGCCGTGTTTTGAACATCATTCCATGCTGCTGCTATGTTCTGTACAGCTTTGTATATGTCATATTTCTTCCAGAAGTCACAAAGTGTACATGACTCATCAAGGTCAATGGCAGCTATTGCTTGCTGCAGCGTATGCTTCATATAGTAACACTTGAAGATAGCAATTATTCCCTGATCCATAGGCTGCAAAAGAGACGTGGTGTTAGGAGGGAGGTATACAACTGTAATGTTGGGGTGAAAATCTACAATGTTTTGCGGTTGGCCAGGAGCATTATCTATAATAAGTAAAATCTTAAAAGGAATCTCCTTCTCTGCTGCTGTGATAAAATGGTTGAAAAACCAATCTTCAAAAAGAACGACAGTAACCCATGCTTTTGGATTAGACATTCATATAACAGGGAGAGATGCCTTGGGTATGTTCTTCAGGGCACGGGGGTTGTGTGCATGATACACAAGCAATGGCTTTAACTTAAAATATCGTGCACAATTACCTCCCAACATAATGGTCACACATTCTTTTCAGACCTTGTAGCCTGGAATAGTTTTCTCCTCTTTAGAAATGAATGAACGATCTGATAATTTTTTCCAATATAAACCAGTTTCGTCTACGTTAAAAATCTGTTCGGGAAGAAACCCGTTTTCTTTGGTGATTTTCTTTAACGCATTAGGAAATTCTGCTGCTGATGCACTTTCACCTTGCTTCTTATTGGAGTGATAACTCCTTAGCTCCTAAAATCTCATGAACCATCCTTGACTTGCCTTGAACTCTACATCCTTCTCATCGGGGTATTTTTTCATCAGATCCTCAAACAAAGACAAGGCTTTCTCTTGAATGATTTCTTGACTACCATCACCTCGCTGACGATTCAACCAATCAATCCAGAGAGAAAGAAACCTTTCCATTTCTTCAAAGATTTTGCCTCTTTTCTTATTGATGACGGTGTTCTTCATCCCTGGGGCATCAGATTTGATATGCGCTATAATCTTGTCCTTATTATGTACAATCGTCGATACAGTTGTCCGACTCATCCCAAAAGATCGTGCAATCGCTACCACTTTCTCACCCTTTTCATGGCGTTTTATCATAGCCAGTTTATCGTCCAGTGTTATAGCATGACGCTTAGCACTTGCACTAGGAATTTTCTTAGGTGCCATGGGGGCAAAATATAAGGTCACAAATGAATGAGAATGAGAGTAGCCGATAAATAGACGTATACCGTGCATTAACTAATCAATTCAAAACAATAGCGGTTTCGCGGGAATGACGAGTGACGACGCCTAACAGTAGATATTGGAACTACTGTATGTATTTTATTGAGATTTTATATGCTTTTATTCTTATTTATTGTACAATAACATGATTTTATGTGCTTTTGTTTTTATTTATTGTACAGTAACATGATTTCATGTGCTTTTAATGGTTTTCTAGTGATATTATGATTCCAATATTTGTAGCGGACAGACGTAAAGTTGATTATAATAACGTAAACTTTATTTTTTTATTTTTATTTTTCCATATATTTTTTTGAAAACCAACGTATAATCGAGAACGACTTAACTTGAAACGACGTAAGCCGAGGTATATATATATATATATATATATATATATATATATATATATATATATATATATATATATATATATATATATATATATATAAAAATTACTTTTAAGCTCTGGTTATTGAAGACTTACTCTTGGAAAAATATACTATGCCCCTCGTGGAAGCGGAGCTTCCCAACAAATGTGTTTTCGAAGAGGGTTTCATTTACCATTGTTTTTTCTCTTTCCTGATGATGAAGGCTTGAAGCCTTCGAAAGCTCAAACTCCAAGTCTTCAAGAAAATTGTGTCAAAGAATCAATTCTGGATGAGAGAAATGTTACTCTTCAACTGGGATATTCGATGCACAGGCTCTCTTCAAGGCCTGCATATATTTAGCAGTTTTCTCCAATGCCTTTCATGGATACTAAATATCAGGAGATTTCCTTCCTTTCATTCATAACTACGGATTCCTCGGACAGGCACCGAGGAATAATTAATTTTAAGCTCTGGTTATTGAAGTCTTGCTCTTGGAAAAATATACTTTGCCTCCGTGGAAGCGGAGCTTCCCAACCAACGTGTTTTCCAAGAGGGTTTCAGTTACCATTCTTCTCTTTCCTGACGTTGAAGGCTTGAAGCCTTTGAAAGCTCAAACTCCAAGTCTTCAAGAAAATTGTGTCAAAGAATCAATTCTGGACAAGAGGAATGTTACTCTTCAACTGGGATATTCGATGCATAGTCTTTCTTCCAGACCAGCATATATTTAGCAGTTTTCTCCAATGCCTTTTATGGATAATAAATATCTGATTTCATTCCTTCCATTCATAACTGCGGATTCTTCGGACATGCACCGAGGAATAATTAATTTTAAGCTCTGGTTATTGAAGACTTACTCTTGGAAAAATATGCTTTGCCCCTGTGGAAGCGGAGTTTCCCAACCAACGTGTTTTCCAAGAGGGTTTCATTTACCATTGTTTTTTCTCTTTCCTGACGATGAAGGCTTGAAGGCTTTGAAAGCTAAAACTCCAAGTCTTCAAGAAAATTGTGTCAAAGAATCAATTCTGGACAAGAGGAATGTTACTCTTCAACTGGGATATTCGATGCATAGTCTTTCTTCAAGGCCTGCATATATTTAGCACTATTCTCTGATGCCTTTCATGAATACTAAATATCAGGAGATTTCATTCCTTCCATTCATAACTACGGATTCCTTGGACAGGCACAGAGGAATAGTTAATTTTAAGCTCTGGTTATTGAAGACTTACTCGTGGAAAAATATACTTTGCCCCCGTGGAAGCGGAGCTTCCCAACCAACGTGTTTTCCAAGAGGGTTTCATTTACCATTGCTGCTTCTCTTTCCTGACGATGAAGGTTTGAAGCCTTCGAAAGCTCAAACTCCAAGTCTTTAAGAAAATTGTGTCAAAGAATCAATTCTGGACAAGAGGAACATTACTCTTCAACTGGGATATTTGATGCATAGTCTCTCTTCATGGCCTGCATATATTTAGCAGTTTTCTCCAGTGCCTTTCATGGATACTAAATATCAGGAGATTTCCTTCCTTCCATTCATAACTACGGATTCCTCGGACAGTCACCGAGGAATAATTAATTTTAAGCTCTGGTTATTGAAGACTTACTCGTGGAAAAATATACTTTGCCCCCGTGGAAGCGGAGCTTCCCAACCAACACGTTTTCCAAGAGGGTTTCCTTTACCATTTCTTCTTCTCTTTCCTGATGATGAAGGCTTGAAACCTTCAAAAGCTCGAACTCCAAGTCTTCAAGAAAATTGTGTCAAAGAATCAATTCTGGACGAGAGGAATGTTACTCTTCAACTGGGATATTCGATGCATAGTCTTTCTGCAAGGCCTGCATATATTTAGCAGATTTCTCCAATGCCTTTCATATATATATATATATATATATATATATATATATATATATATATATATATATATATATATATATATATATATATATATATATATATATATATATATATATATATATATATATATATATATTATAGTTCTTAGAATAAGCGAAGATAGGTTTTTAGAAGTGCCGTGGATTGTAATTTTAATTTTGTGAGTCATTTTCCATAAGAAACAATGATAATGGGCATAGATACGTTCCACAACCATCCATAAGCACACTATACCAAAGATATAAGTAAAACATATTTATAAGTACATAACAAAGCAGCAAGACCTCTAGTTATTTGATATACCCGGGATAGCACCAGCAATATATATATATATATATATATATATATATATATATATATATATATATATATATATATATATATATATATATATATATATATATATATATATATATATATATATATATATATACCGGTATTTTATATATATATATATATATATATATATATATATATATATATATATATATATATATATATATATATATATATATATATATATATATATATATATATATATATATATATATATATATATATATATATAGTGATATACCAGGGATAGCACAGTTAGTTTTCCTTTTTACAAGAATAAACTTCTTGAATGATATTGTGAAGCTTAGGAAATATATTAAGTCATGTTGTCCCGATGATGAATTGGTCTTCTTTCTATTTATTACAAATGACAATTATGGACACGTATCTGATATAATATCTCCTAATTTATTAGATGTATTATGATAATGTTCAAAACTCTTGAATCTTCTAGAGTACATGTGTAAAGGAAGAGAAAACTTAATAGCAACATAGGAGTACATTCCACTTTTCACATTTATATAACTGACTTGAATATTGAATCCTGTATAATGTCTCAGAACTAACAAGGGATAATGCAGTATACAACATATAATGGTTTCTATAATATGATGTAAGATGGTACTTCCTAGCCATTATTATTATTATTATACAATATGCCTGTTCAGTTCATTTTCAAATACACTAATTGCTATATCTTGCTTCATATAATATCTTACATCATATAATATAATTACTGTTTCAGTAATGAATTGAACTGAAACCCCAAAAGTAGTTGAAGTTATTTATAAAAACTTGGCTTTTTTTTAAGAGCCACTGCTCATTCACAAAGGTGCTACAATTACATATTAAGTGTATATTGTGACACCTTTAATAATGAAAGTATTTGCTTTTGAAAGTGCTGTGGATTTCTAGATAACTTCAACTCGTCTCTGGGTATTAATTTTCTTCGACATTTACAAAGTTACTGTTGACTTTTTACGAATTCAGATATTGCATTTCGTTCATAATTTGTCATGAAGTAGGTGTGGAGACAGTCATGTTGTTGGTTTGCCTTTTGTATTGACGTGTTCAATTATGAAGAGCTTCTTTGCTTTGTGCATTTCATTGTTATATATTTCATGCGTAACAACGAGTACATATGGTCACTTAGATATTTGTGACTCGGAATTTATAGGATAAAAGATTAGACCCTCTATAGTGTATGTGATCATAAAAATGGTCTGAAAGTTAAATTTCCGTATTTGTAATTTAAATTACAAAACTTCTCCCATGTTATATCGTCTTATTCAAGAATTGTAATATATGGGATTTGTAATTTAGAATACAAATTTTTGCATCTATGTTATCATTCACATGGAATAAGTTATATATTCACCTAGCATCAAATTCTTTTGATTCTTGAAAATTACATTTCTAGAATCTATTTTCTGATGTTTAGATAGATCACACAATGCAACTTGTTTCTTTTTGCAACTTACATTACACTCTCATTAATTAATTTCATTATTATATTTTTAAACTATTATTATTATTATTAGTATTAGTATTATTAATTTTGTAAATTATAGTCTTGTTTGTGTGACTTGGAGCTTTGTAGTTATAATATTGTCCTGTGGTGTGTTTTTTTAAACATTTGTATTTTCTCAAGCCACTATATATATGTTATTATAACAAAAGAAACCTTTTTAAAATTGGCTTTGTTGCAACCAGGTAATATCCTCTTTTAGGAGTTTCTCTTATACATGGCATTATATATATATATATATATATATATATATATATATATATATATATATATATATATATATATATATATATATATATATATATATATATATATATATACAGTGTTGCCTCACTTATCGCGGTAGTTCGGTTTCAGGACCCGGCGCGAACCCGGAAATCCGTGGTGTAGAGATCAGCCTATATGTACATAGATATTTTAATGTATTTTTACCTTTACACTGTATAAACCCTCCCTGTACTGTTAAAAAAACGCCCTTTACATTATAAATAACAGCAAGCAACGTAATTTTTTTATGAAAGTGATAGGAAAACTTACCATGAATTAGGTGATGATGACTTGACATTAATAGGTTCCATATTTTACAATAATTTTTACGTTTACGTAAAATAGCAGCCGACATCCACAAACTTTTTTCCTTCTTTCAACATATCTAAGAGTTTCACTTTATCTACAATGGTTAACATTTTCCTTTGCCGCTTAGGCTCACTACAAGAAGCCTTAGAAGATGAAGGATGCTTGGGAGGAATTGCAAAGGTTAAAATATGCGAGTAAAAAAATCACAACTAAAACATATTAATAATATATAAGCACAACATGAATGGCGCACACGAGTGAGGCGAGACAATGGAAGATGGTGGAAGCCTTTGTTCGAAACGCTGATAGTGGTATCGTATTTTACATGTTGCAATACTGTTAGTAATTATGTTTTTTACTATTTTTTACTGTTATATTATTCTTAGGCTAAGAAATACATTTTTTTTATAAATAAAATCATGATACTACTGGAAATATAAATATATATGCTAGCTCACGTAGCATCGACCCCAATACATTGTACGCTATCGAACACAAGCAAAACGTGAGTTAGACTGAACGAGTCTTTGTCCAAAACGCTGATAGTGGTATCGTATTTTACATGTTGCAATACTGTTAGTATTTATGGTTTTTACTATTTTTTACTGTTTTATTATTCTTAGGCTAATAAATGCATTTATTTTATCAATAAAATCATGAAACTACTGGAAATATAAATATATATGCCAGCTCACGTAGCTGCGACCCCAATACATTGTACGCAATCGAACACTATTTCGTATGATGCAATACTGTGTTATACTGTACGTGCGTATATCATTCAGTTAATTTGGACTAAATATTCCTTTTGTAAAGATTATACTGTACTTTTCAAAAGAGGTGGTCAATAAACGTATCTATCTATCTATCTATGTACATTTATGTTTTTTACTATTTTTTACTGTTTTATTATTCGTAGGCTGGGAAATAAATTTTTTTTATCAATTAGATAATGAAATATGTTTTTTCAATTAAAAAAAATGAAAATACTGAGAATTTTTTTTTTTTTATATTTTAATATTTTTGCATATACCCATGAAATAAAATAATAATTTATCCAAAAAAAAAAACCGATAGAGTGAGAAAGCGAACCAGGAAGCGTGAATAACTGGGGTAACACTGTATATATATATATATATATATATATATATATATATATATATATATATATATATATATATATATATATATATATATATATATATATATATATATATATATATATATATTTTTTTTATTTTTTTTATTTTTTTTTTTTTTTTTTTCTCTCCACGAGTACAAAGGGGATTACAATTAGAAAAGATCATCATCATCATTATATATATATATATATATATATATATATATATATATATATATATATATATATATATATATATATATACAGTGATCCTTTGTTTATCACGAAGGTTCGGTTCCGGGACCCGTCGCGATAGAGGAATTTTCGCGAAGTAGGATCACCCTATATGTACATAGATATTTTAATTTATTTTTACGTTTACACTTTGTAAACTGTATAAACCCTCCCTGTACTGTTAACAAACCACCCTTTACTTCATAAATAACAGCATGCAAGCGTAAATTTATATGAAAGTGATAGATAAACTTACTCTGAATGAGGTGGTAATGACATGACATACTCATGTACATAGGTATATTACAATTATTTTTACGTTTACTGTATAAACCCTCCCTGCACTGTTAAAAAACCACCCTTTACTTTATAAATAACAGCATGCAACGTAAATTTATATGTACGTGATAGGTAAACTTACCATGAATGAGGTGGTAATGACGTTTGTAGACGCCAGAGGAAATTATTCCGCAGCCAATAACAGCTTTACGGCTGTTATTCATTGAGGCCAAAATAGCGGCCGACATCCGTAAACCTTTTTCCTTCTTTCAGCATATCTAAGAGTTTCACCTTATCTGTTATGGTTAACAGCTTCCTTTGCCGCTTAGGCTCACTACCAGAACCTTAGAAGATGAAGGATGCTTGGGAGGCATTGCAAAGGTTAAAATACACTAGTAAAAAAATCACAAGCAAAACGTATTAATAAGCACAACGTGAACGGGCACACGTGAGTTAGACTGAACGAGTGAGGCGAGACAACGGAAGATGATGGGAGAACCAAACTTCAATGAAAAAGCCAATCAGACCCCATGATACAGATCTCTCACTCTTTCAGCCAATAGCATTTCATGAACAATCTCACGTAGGTTCGAGCCATTGTCCGAAACGCTGACACCGGTATCGTATTTTACATGGTGCAATATTGTTAGTATTTATGTTTTTTACTATATTTTACTGTTATTATTCTTAGGCTAAGAAATACGTTTCTTTATCAATAAAGTCATGAAACTACTGGAAATTTTAATATATGCTAGCTCACGTAGGTGCGACCCCAATACATTGTACGCTATCGGACAGTATTTCACATGATGCAATACTGTGAGTTATATATCCAAATTTATGTGTTTTACTATTTTTTACGGTTTTATTACTCTCAGGCTAGGAAATACTTGTTTTATCAATAAAATAATGAAAATTTCAATATGTACTAGCTCACGTAGGTGTGACACTTCTTTTTCCAAAACGCTGATACCGGTATCGTATTTTCCATGGTGCAATACTGTTAGTATTTGATTTTTACTATTTTTTACTGTTTTATTATTCTTAGGCTAAGAAATACGTTTTTTTTATCAATAAAATCATGAAACTTCTGGAAATTTTAATATATGCTAGCTCACGTAGGTGCGACCCCAATACATTGTACGCTATCGGACACTATACATGATGCAATACTGTGAGTTATATATCTAAATTTGTGTTTTTTACTATTTTTTACTGTTTTATTACTCTTAGGCTCCCACTTCGAGCAGGAGGTCATAACCTTATCAGGGTGGTGAGTGACATTCTCCGTGGCCTTGACATCGACCTGCCAGTGCAGGCGGCTGTCCCAGATTTACCACCCTGGCGTGTCCCCCTCCCCGCTGTCACATATACACCGACCTCGAAGGATGTCTATCCCCCCTTGCAGAGACAGTTAGCTCTGGAGACTATCGCTGATGTGTCCACGTCTGTCCCTGCAGCACACCACGTCTATGTTGATGGTTCTGTGCAAGCAGATGGGAGGGCGGCATGTGCTGTGTTTTCCCCCACCATGGAGCCGCCTGTGCCGGCTGATTCATGGATTGGCCGTAGACTAACCACCTCGTCGAGCTCCACGTACTGTGAACTGAATGCCATCTTGGATGCCGTGACTCTCCTTGTTCGACGACGAGTGAATGGGGTAATAATTTGTGACTCCCAATCGGCCCTACAACCCCTATCCTCGCCAAGACCCATCTGTGGCCGTGCTGTGGGAGATATACTATGTCGCCTCGCGGCCGCTCGGGATGCTTCTCTTGTTGTGTCGTTTGTATGGACGCCATCTCACATTGGGCTGACTGGCAACGACACAGCGGATCGTCTTGCCAAGGCGGCCTGTATGCTGGATGAGCATGCTGTGGACGCTGAGCCCTCCCTCCGATGCCTACGTAACATCATCTACTCAGCTGGGTTTGCCATGACGGTCCAGCGCAGGGACACGGAGAGGGCCGACAGTGTGTCCATACAGCACCATGATCACTTTCTTCACAGTCGCTACAAGTATCGCAGACGCGGGTTAATGGTGCGGAAAAACAATGTAGTTAGTGCTCGGCTCAGAATGGGGTATCGGCCTTTATGGCAGGTCTCCCAGACTCTAGATATGCCACAGCACACCTCCTGTAAATTATGCGACTGTCCTAATGCTAACACTCTTGACCACTATTGTCGTCAGTGCCCCACAGTGAGAGATGTTTTACCACGAGGTCAGAACTTAATACAGATCTGCTCATTTTTACTTAATGATGACAACCTTGATGTTATTCTTGCTCGTTATCCTCACTTTGGTGGCCATTAATTATATTGAATTATTCATATATTTTCTGTATGTTGCTGTATAATTCTGTTTGTGCATTCTGCGATTCTCTGAGCTTTACTTTTGTATATAATGTACTCTGTGCTGCCATACTGTGAGTTGTGTGTTAGTATGCAGCAATGTTTTATCTATGTATACACCTCCCTGTAAACTATGTTCTATTCTTGGTTTTGTATCCATTTGAAGCATTATTTGTATGAACTCATGTAATGTCTGACGCCTTGGCGCAATAAATTAATAAAATAAAATAATAGGCTAGGAAATACTTGTTTTATCAATAAAATAATGAAAATTTCAATATGTACTAGCTCACATAGGTGCGATCCTTTTCGTTTTCCGATACGCTGATACCGGTATCGTATTTTACATGGTACAATACTGTTAGTATTTGTGTTTTTTACTATTTTTTACTGTTTTATTATTCTTAGGCTAAGAAATACGTTTTTTTAGCAATAAAATCATGAAACTACTGGAAATTTTATTATATGCTAGCTCACGTAGGTGCGACCCTTTGCGTTTTCCGAAACGCTGATACCGGTATCGTACTTTCTATGGTGCAGAGTTACATGTTCAAATTTATGTTTTTTTTTACTATTTCTTACTGTTTTATTCGTAGGCTGGGAAGTGAATTTTTTTTATCAATTAAATCATGAAATATTTTTTTTCAATAAAAAAATGAAAATACTGAAAATTTTAATTTTTTTAATATTTTGATATTTTTGCATATACCCACAAAAAAAAAATGCAAAAAAAAATCTCAATACAGTGAATTCACAAGGGAAGAAACCCGTATATATATACAGTATATATATACAGTGTTCCTTCAATTATCGCGATGTTTCGGTTCCGGGACCCGGCGCGAGACAGGAAAATCGTGAAGTAGGATCAGCCTATATGTACATAGATATTTTAATTTATTTTTACGTTTACACTATATAAACCCTCCCTGTACTGTTAACAAACCACCCTTTACTTCATAAATAACAGCATGCAACGTAAATTTATATGAAAGTGATAGATAAACTTTCGGTGAATGAGGTGGTAATGACATGACATACTCATGTACATAGGTATTTTACAATTATTTTTACGTTTACGTACTGTATAAACCCTCCCTGCACTGTTAAAAAAACACCTTTTACTTTATAAATAACAGCATGCAACGTAAATTTATATGAAAGTGATAGATAAACTTACAGTGAATGAGGTGGTGATGACATGACATACTCATGTACATAGGTATTTTACAATTATTTTTACGTTTACGTACTGTATAAACCCTCCCTGTACTGTTAAAAAAACACCCTTTACTTTATAAATAACAGCATGCAACGTAAATTTATATGAAAGTGATAGATAAAATTACGGTGAATGAGGTGGTAATGACATGACATACTCATGTACATAGGTATTTTACAATTATTTTTACGTTTACGTACTGTATAAACCCTCCCTGCACTGTTAAAAAAACACCTTTTACTTTATAAATAACAGCATGCAATGTATATTTATATGAAAGTGATAGATAAACTTACGGTGAATGAGGTGGTAATGACATGACATACTCATGTACATAGGTATTTTACAATTATTTTTACGTTTACATACTGTATAAACCCTCCCTGCACTGTTAAAAAAACACCCTTTACATTATATATAACAGCATGCAACGTAAATTTATATGTACGTGATAGGTAAACTTACCGTGAATGAGGTGGTAATGACGTTTCTTGACCCCGGAGGTAATTATTTCGCAGCCAATAAAAGCTTTACGGCTGCTTTTGGGGGGAGAAGAACATGGTAATGGGGAGTTGCTATCGCTGTTTCTTCTTTTGTTGGAAAATGGTATGGTAAGGAATCATGGCATTGTTGAGAAAATTACAGAAGATCGCCGAACGAACCATATTATCGTCATATTCCTGTGAGAGTTGTTGGGCTGCTTTCACATGTTGATATATGGCTGCCAGACGTTCGAGTGTAAGGCCAGGTTCCTCAATTTCTTTGTGCGTTTCCTTGAATTTCTTCCTCTTCTTCGCTCGCTGATCTCGTCATTTTTTGCAAGTCTTCATCACTCAAAGGCTGCGAGTGGCAGTCAATCAGTTCATTCACATCTTCGTGAGTCATATCTTTAAAGCCTTCTCCTCCTAGCAATGCAGCCA
>JAXCGZ010000799.1:0-5000 GCA_037179515.1 Halocaridina rubra
CTTCTCTCTCTTCCTCACGAAAAAGTTCTCAATTTTTTTCCTTTAATATGAACAGTCTCGTCTTACAACAAATATTAGTTTTTGTACTCACAATACTCTGCAGGATTTCAGATTTATGGAAATTGTGGTAAAGTTTTCCACTAAGCACTTTAGTCACTCGAAACAGTTAAAAATTTAAGAGGAGCAATTCCGTGTGTCACTGAACGCGCGGTGTGTGTGTGTGTGTGTGTGAGTGAGTGTTGTGTTTTGAGGAGACAAATATTATGGTAATTAAATTCATAGCTAACAATAATGTGCCTTATTTTCTGTAGTTGTTAATCTAATCCAATCTTTCTAAATATTTTTTATCGCTGATTATTTTTGGCCTCTGTGTGATATTTTTTAATGTATATATTTTTTTCTTATAATGGTTTTGTTGTCACTGTTCACTACTATCAGTATACTATTCTCAAGATACAATTCACTTTTTGCATTGTCGTTTCAGGTGACTATTAATTCCTATTCGAATTGGGGTGGACAAACAGGTTGGAGCTGGACAATAATAAAGCTCCTCTAGGTCCCGGACAACAGATAGATATCAAACATTGTGATTTGTTATTGTACACTTTTAAATGTACTTTATTTGCTCAAAGAAATGCCACTAAGTTGTTCTGGATTACACTCCTGTCAATGCAACCCATTCCCACAATACGTTATCATTTAAAACAAATTAATTTTCCTTTGAGTGCTTTCTTGCACCATAAGCAAACCTTTAAAGCACCCACCGACACACTTTGGTCTGCGCCGTTTAGAACACCCCCCTGGCCAACCAACTACTGACTGAATGAAGGAAGTGTCGAAGAAGAAATAAAGAAATGTGAGGGGGTTTTAACCACATGCGCCCCTCCCCCCGGTACCTTCCTACTCGCAAAATGTCATACGGAATGAAATGTCTTTTCTTCGCAAGAGTGATGCACCCTTTTATGTGTTGCAATGAGTCTTCATTGGAAAAGGGGTGGACACATACTTGTTGTAAATGAAATTCTGGATCCAGATGTTATTGTATTGTAGCTTCTTCTAAGGGTAATTGTATTGCTTTCGTCATTATGGATATATTTTCAATTAACCTAATTTTTTTAAACTTTTTCTATCTGAGTATTTCGCTTCGTGGATTGACTGACATTACTCCTTTCTAGAGAGAGTCTTTTTAAAAACTCCAAGAAATAACATTATAATGTTGTATAAATGGTTATTATAAATAAGTTATGAATACAAGTTAAAGTAGCTATGTATCTAGTTATAATGAGTCCATCCCCATACGACTGGGGACCTAAAACATTGTAATAGAAAAATAATGTTTTAATTCCGAGAACACTGAAAACCGGATAGAATTCCTAATGGGTTTTTCACTGCTGAAGGGGAACCTGTGGTATTGATCGCATAATATACTTTCATCATATCGATTTTAATTCATTTTCTTTGAAACGAATAGAAATACTGGTGTTTCGGTTCTATTTATGGTCACAGTTTAAGAGAAATATATACTAGCGCAGAATAGGGAGATCAATTATTGTAAAACGGCAAAAAATTAGAAAAATGTAACAAGGGAGATAGATGGTTCCACATAAGCACAAGTAAGATCACCGAAGAATTAAATACTTAGTAAAATATTTACAGTATCATAAATAAAAGAGAACAAACAAACAAACATTTATTTCCATTTTTGTATAATGGTTATTCTTATACAAACTAAATGTAACTTATAAGTAGATATATAATTGAACTAATAAGTAAGAGGGTAATACATACTGTTAAATTAAATAATGGTTTCCTAGAAAATAATGGTTCTAGCGAAGCCTTATTCATAATACGAATTAATTTCTAGATATTTCTCTTCTGTAAATCAAAGTTAATATATCAAAACTACGTTTGGAATCTCTAGCTGTTCTGATCCCTTAAAGCGGACGGGACTAGTTCATGCTGGTCTCTTGGTACGTACCGTACCTTTCCTGGAATCCACTTCACACTACTAAATAAACATCTTGTGCAAACACACAGACTTACTCACCCATGTAACCATGTACGTTCCCGCCCGACCATTGCACTAGGAATCACCGAGAATATCTTTTTATGCGATATCAAAACTTAAAATTATGCAAGAGTAACTGTTTTTACATGGAATTTTATTGTCTATATGCTGGTACAACGCTGGCGCAGTGGTGAGAATTGACTCTAGTGGTGGTAGACCCGCGATCGAGCCTCCCGTGAGGAGCTAGGAAGGACAACCATCTTCAATCTTTCAGCTCCAACCTGTCTTTGCCCACCCTCTTAATGGAGATTAATAGTCACATATGAAACAAAAATATAAATAACATATATATATATATATATATATATATATATATATATATATATATATATATATATATATATAAATATATATATATATATATATTTATATACATATATATTTATATATATATATATATATATATATATATATATATATATATATATATATATATATATATATATATATATATATATATATATATATATATATATATATATATATATATATATATATATATATATATATATATATATATATATATATATATATATATATATATATATATAATATATATATATATATATATATATATATATATATATATATATATATATATATATATATATATATATATATATATATATATACATATATATATATATATATATATATATATATATATATATATATATATATATATATATATATATATATATATATTTACAAATATAAATATATATGTATATATATATATATATATATATATATATATATATATATATATATATATATATATATATATATATATATATATATATATATATACATATATATATATATATATATATATATATATATATATATATATATATATATATATATATATATATATATATATATATATATATATATATATATATATATATATATATATATACTATATATATATATATATATATATATATATATATATATACATATATACATATATATATATATATATATATATATATATATATATATATATATATATATATATATATATATATATATATATATATATATACATATATATAATATATATATATATATATATATATATATATATATATATATATATATATATATATATATATATATATATATATATATATATATATATATATATATATATATATATATATATATATATATATATATATATATATATATATATATATATATATATATATATATATATATATATATATATATATTTATATAAGTAAATATATATATATATATATATATATATATATATATATATATATATATATATATATATGTATATATATATATATATATATATATATATATATATATATATATATATATATATATATATATATATATATATATATATATATATATATATATATATATGAGTGTGTGTGATTACCTAATTGTGATTACCTAATTGTGTTTACGAGAAAGAGCCTAAAGCTCGTATCTTCCCGTCTCCTCATCGGTTCCATTTTAGACTTAGTGATACTTATCATACCTGTCCTTAAAACTATGGATTGAGATAGCATTAACTACCTCCTCGCTTAGCCAATTCCAATTATCAACTACTCTTACACTGAAAAAGTATTTCCTTACATCCTGCAAACAAGTTTTCTTACGAAGCTTCAAACTATGACCTCTTGTTCTAGAGCCAGCCATATCAAAATATCGATCCCTATCCACTCTATCATAACCATGAAGGAATTTAAAGACTGTCATCATATCCCCCCTCACTCTTCTAGCTTCGAGTGATGGTAAGTCTAATTCCCTCAGCCTCTCATCATAACTGAGATTGCGTATTTCTGGCACCAGTTTCGTGGCATGTCTTTGAACTTTTTCAAGCTTAGCTATGTGCTTTTTCAAGTGTGGATTCCAAGGGGGCTGCATATTCGAGTTTTGGCCTCACATAGGTTACATAAATATTTCTGAACATTTCCTTGTCCATGTGCCTGAAGGCTACCCTTACATTTGATAAGAATGCATATGCTGCCCTTACTATGCCATTTATATGTATTTCTGGAGACAAATCTGCCAGTATGTTTACTCCTAGATCTCTCTCATTTTCTGTCTCCTGAAGTTGTACTCCAGCCACCGAGTAGTCAAGCTTGGGCCTTCTTGCACTTGTACCCATTCTCATTACCTTACATTTTGAAGTATTGAATTTCATTAGCCACTTTTCTGACCACTCATGCAGATTATTTAGATCCTCCTGAAGTTCTCTACCATTGTTCTCGTTTTTTACTTTCTTCTCAATCTTTGCATCATCTGCAAACATATCCATGAATGAATTTACAGACTCTGGTAGGTCATTTGCATATACAAGGAACAAAAGTGGCCCTAAAACTGAACCCTGTGGAACTCCACTACTAACTCTTCTCCATTCAGACACTGAGTGTCTTACTCTAACCCTCTGTTCCCTTCCTTCTAAGTAAGTTTTTATCCATTCCAAAACATTTCCACCTATTCTAGCCATTGATTGCAGCTTCTTAATAAGTCTCCCCTGTGGAACAGTGTCAAACGCTTTCTGGAAGTCTAGGAATATGCAATCTGTCCAGCCCTCTCTTTCCTGTAAGATTTGGCTTACCTCATCATAAAATTCTAATAAGTTTGTTACTGTTGATCTACCTTCTCTGAAGCCATGTTGCCTCACTGACAAAAAGTTGAAGGATTCCAAGTGAAGAGAGATATGTTTCCTTAGTAGTTTCTCCATAAGTTTGCAAACTATGCTGGTCAAGGAAACTGGTCTATAGTTCAGAGCCGTATCCCTCCTTCCCTTTTTGAAGATAGGTATCACATTTGCTTGTTTCCAGCATCTTGGAATCTCCCCCGACTCCAGTGACTCCTTAAATATGATACTTAGTGCCACTGATATTGTGTTTGCGCATTTTTTAAGCACATGAGGGGA
>JAXCGZ010000799.1:10000-17500 GCA_037179515.1 Halocaridina rubra
ACGAAACTGGTGCCAGAAATACGCAATCTCAGTTATGATGAGAGGCTGAGGGAATTAGACTTACCATCACTCGAAGCTAGAAGAGTGAGGGGGGATATGATGACAGACTTTAAATTGCTTCATGGTTATGATAGAGTGGATAGGGATCGATATTTTGATATGGCTGGCTCTAGAACTAGAGGTCATAGTTTGAAGCTTCGTAAGAAAACTTCTTTGCAGGATGTAAGGAAATACTTTTTCAGTGTAAGAGTAGTTGATAATTGGAATTGGCTAAGCGAGGAGGTAGTTAATGCTATCTCAATCCATAGTTTTAAGGACAGGTATGATAAGTATCACTAAGTCTAAAATGGAACCGATGAGGAGACGGGAAGATACGAGCTTTGGGCTCTTTCCCGTAAACACAATTAGGTAATCACACACACCCATATATATATATATATATATATATATATATATATATATATATATATATATATATATATATATATATATATATATATATATATATATATATATTTACTTATATAAATATAAATGTATATATATATATATATATATATATATATATATATATATATATATATATATATATATATATATATATATATATATATATATATATATATATATATATATATGTATGTATGTATATATATATATATATATATATATATATATATATATATATATATATATATATATATATATATATATATATATATATATATATATATATACATTTATATTTATATTTGTAAATATATATATATATATATATATATATATATATATATATATATATATATATATATATATATATATATATATATATATATATATAATATATATATATATATATATATGTATATAAATATTTATATATATATATATATATATATATATATATATATATATATATATATATATATATATATATATATATATATATATATGTTATTTATATTTTTGTTTCATATGTGACTATTAATCTCCATTATGAGGGTGGGCAAAGACAGGTTGGAGCTGAAAGATTGAAGATGGTTGTCCTTCCTAGCTCCTCACGGGAGGCTCGATCGCGGATCTACCACCACTAGAGTCAATTCTCACCACTGAGCCAGCGTTGTACCAGCATATAGACAATAAAATTCCATGTAAAAACAGTTACTCTTGCATAATTTTAAGTTTTGATATCGCATAAAAAGATATTCTCGGTGATTCCTAGTGCAATGGTCGGGCGGGAACGTACATGGTTACATGGGTGAGTAAGTCTGTGTGTTTGCACAAGATGTTTATTTAGTAGTGTGAAGTGGATTCCAGGAAAGGTACGGTACGTACCCAGAGACCAGCATGAACTAGTCCCGTCCGCTTTAAGGGATCAGAACAGCTAGAGATTCCAAACGTAGTTTTGATACATTAACTTTGATTTACAGAAGAGAAAAATCTAGAAATTAATTCGTATTATGAATAAGGCTTCGCTAGAACCATTATTTTCTAGGAAACCATTATTTACTTTAACAGTATGTATTACCCTCTTACTTATTAGTTCAATTATATATCTACTTATAAGTTACATTTAGTTTGTATAAGAATAACCATTATACAAAAATGGAAATAAATGTTTGTTTGTTTGTTTGTTTGTTCTCTTTTATTTATGATACTGTAGATATTTTACTAAGTATTTAATTCTTCGGTGATCTTACTTGTGCTTAGGTGGAACCATCTATCTCCCTTGTTACATTTTTCTAATTTTTTGCCGTTTTACAATAATTGATCTCCCTATTCTGCGCTAGTATATATTTCTCTTAAACTGTGACCATAAATAGAACCGAAACACCAGTATTTCTATTCGTTTCAAAGAAAATGAATTAAAATCGATATGATGAAAGTATATTATGCGATCAATACCACAGGTTCCCCTTCATCAGTGAAAAACCCATTAGGAATTCTATCCGGTTTTCAGTGTTCTCGGAATTAAAACATTATTTTTCTATTACAATGTTTTAGGTCCCCAGTCGTATGGGGATGGACTCATTATAACTAGATACATAGCTACTTTAACTTGTATTCATAACTTATTTATAATAACCATTTATACAACATTATAATGTTATTTCTTGGAGTTTTTAAAAAGACTCTCTCTAGAAAGGAGTAATGTCAGTCAATCCACGAAGCGAAATACTCAGATAGAAAAAGTTTAAAAAAATTAGGTTAATTGAAAATATATCCATAATGACGAAAGCAATACAATTACCCTTAGAAGAAGCTACAATACAATAACATCTGGATCCAGAATTTCATTTACAACAAGTATGTGTCCACCCCTTTTCCAATGAAGACTCATTGCAACACATAAAAGGGTGCATCACTCTTGCGAAGAAAAGACATTTCATTCCGTATGACATTTTGCGAGTAGGAAGTTACCGGGGGGAGGGGCGCATGTGGTTAAAACCCCCTCACATTTCTTTATTTCTTCTTCGACACTTCCTTCATTCAGTCAGTAGTTGGTTGGCCAGGGGGGTGTTCTAAACGGCGCAGACCAAAGTGTGTCGGTGGGTGCTTTAAAGGTTTGCTTATGGTGCAAGAAAGCACTCAAAGGAAAATTAATTTGTTTTAAATGATAACGTATTGTGGGAATGGGTTGCATTGACAGGAGTGTAATCCAGAACAACTTAGTGGCATTTCTTTGAGCAAATAAAGTACATTTAAAAGTGTACAATAACAAATCACAATGTTTGATATCTATCTGTTGTCCGGGACCTAGAGGAGCTTTATTATTGTCTAGCTCCAACCTGTTTGTCCACCCCAATTCGAATAGGAATTAATAGTCACCTAAAACGACAATGCAAAAAGTGAATTGTATCTTGAGAATAGTATACTGATAGTAGTGAACAGTGACAACAAAACCATTATAAGAAAAAAATATATACATTAAAAAATATCACACAGAGGCCAAAAATAATCAGCGATAAAAAATATTTAGAAAGATTGGATTAGATTAACAACTACAGAAAATAAGGCACATTTTTGTTAGCTATGAATTTAATTACCATAATATTTGTCTCCTCAAAACACAACACTCACTCACACACACACACACACACACACACACACACACACACACACACACACACACACACACACACACACACACACGCACAAACACACACACACAGACAAAGAGAGAAGAGAGAGAGAGAGAGAGAGAGAGAGAGAGAGAGAGAGAGAGAGAGAGAGAGAGAGAGAGAGAGAGAGAGATCATCTCCACTGTAATAAAGGTAGAGGAAGCGATTAACACGGGTTCGATCCCAACTCTGGGAGTTAGGAAGGTATCTAACCTTATCCCCCAGCTCCAACATGTCTCTATTCACTCTCATTCGAGTTAAGACTATTTGTGACGCGTAATAAAAAGATGCAGAGAAAGAGACTTAAGCTAGTTGGCATGCACGAAATTCCACTACACAATTAAAACTATTTTACATATACATATTGCTTCAACAAACACTAAAATGGAGTTTAAAAGCATTGAAAACTTCTCTGGAAATTGACCAAAAACAGCTGACATTCGATAATATTTTTAATTCTCTTATAGCACCATCTGGTATTACTAAGAAGTTTCAACGCTAAAATACAATAACTAATGATACTGAGATTAGTCAAGAAATATACACAAAGACGTTTGGATTTAGAAACTAACTTGCTTTAACTGATGAATGATAGGATTCATAGGCAACTATGCATTCCATGAAATCAATTGTTAATCGATAAAGAACATGACAACTGAAACCGCTTTGCGCACCTAAATATTAAATGAAATTTGAGGTTATCTATTCATCTTCTTTTAATGTTGTTCAAGGAAAATATCTGGTAACGTGAAACCTATTCATTAATTATTAAGGAGACATATCTCAACTGAAAAAGTAGATTACCAGATTATCGTTGCCAGTCATACCACAGCGGTTAGAGAAATCGACTCGGGGAGTGACAAACCCATGACCGAGCCTACCGCGGGGTGGCAGGAAGGGCAACCAGCTCTAATTCTCCAACTCCAAACTGCCTGTGTCCATCCCCATTCGAATGAGGACTAGTAGCGGCACATAAATCTGCAAACAACAATATCATATTCTTCAAAAAGAATATTTATGCAATATTTCCATAATATATGATAGTTCTTAATACCTGATAGTGATTTATTATCATATGTAGATATAATACACAGTAGTCACCGTGGCTCAAGCGGTAGCGTCCGAGACTCTGAGGCGTCAGGTCGAGGGTTCGCTCCCCGTCACGGTCTGAGGTTAGCAAGGGCATGCACTCAGGGTAAGGATTACATCTGCCAAAACAAGTCCTTCGAAAGAAGGCAAACCGTCCTAGCCCTTAGAAGAAAAGGGAGTCCGTGACGTAAAACCGGAACATGTAGATATAATACACTGTTTTATGTGTTAATTAGATCCCATTCGACTAGAGGTAGACAAAAATGTTGGAATATGAGTATTAAGGCTGGATACCTTTCCTACCGCCGCACAATGGATGGAACCCGTCTTAGTCGGTTCCGAACTTGCGCTCTCCACCACTTCTCTTTGTCCTTAAATCAGTCTTTTAAAGACTGATTTTCTCGTATAAAAAATGCTTAACTATTGCCAATTTAAAATTCATTGCATACAGGATTTTGTAAGTTAATTTCGATTGCAAACACTTTTTCTTATAAAGAGGCATTACTGGCAACAGTAGTAAAACAACTACACACAAAAGTACATGTATAAGTACACCTATTTAACTATTTCGACATTTCCGCCAATTTGTGTATTTAATGATTTGTTTATCTAAATGTACAAGAAACTTTGCTTCAACTCTTGGGAAAATTTTTGTGCACTTTATATTAGCCATTTCCCAAAGTTTGAGAACCCCTTGTTCCAAAGGTTACAATCTGAGATTATTTTTCGCGCTTTTAAAATGTCAAAGTTTATGGTCTTTAAAAAAGAACTCTTGTTTTGTCTGTTGTTAATACACCATAGTTAATATCTCTGATATCCCAATTATTTTATAGGAAAATGTATTGAGTTTAGAATAGTGCATTTATTATTCGATATATGGAGTAATATAGTAAAGAGCTCAAGCCATGAAAAGGGCAATTTATTCCGATCTGATACTCTCCTATCAAATACATAGAATATACGTAAGCTATTTAAGAAGATATGAAAAGGTACATATTCATGTGTTTCCGTTTTTATACAGAACTCAATCAAAATGAGGTCGTTGAGATATAACTTTTAAGATTGGAGATAGTCAGCTGAACCTATGATGATGCAAAATGCATTCATAGGGAAACAATACTCCTTGAAAAAGCTCAGAAACCCAAATTATACGAACACAAAATATTACCGTAAGAGGCAAAGCTTCTATATACAGTATATAAGAAAAGAAATCTCATAAAATGATGTCTTCTAAAAGCTATCATGAGTCATGTTGCCCTCAAACAGAAACAAAATCAACTTCTCAGCATCAAACTCCTGTAACCCATTCAAGCACTGCATCAGCAGAAACGCATCATACGCCTGAACAGCAGGCAAGAAAAGCATCGTTAGAAGAACTCCATCACTCTCCTGACAGTAAGAGAAGAACGTCGCAATCTCCCGCTTTATATTCAAGAACAGCATCACATAGTCTTCATCAGTCTCCATTTCGCAAATCTAGATCATCATCAGTAGACAGACAACATCGGTCTCCATTTCATGACATTATATCTACATCGCCAGAGAGGCAACTTGGGTCTCCATCACATAATTCCAGACAAGTATCAGTAGGAAGACAGCACCGTTCTCCATCTAATCATCCCAGATCAACTTCTGCCGAGAGACAATATGAATCTCCATCGCATTATTTCTGGTCAGCATCAGCAGAAAGGCAGCCCCAACCTCCATCATATTATTCCAGATCATCATCTGTAGAGAGAAAACATCAGCCTTCATTGCATCATTCCAGGTCAGCATCAGTAGAAAGGCAACCTCATCCTCTATCACATTACTCCAGACCTCCATCTGCAGAAAGAGATCATCAATCTTCCTTACATTATTCCAGATCACCATCAATAGAACAAGGGCATCAGTTTCCATCGCATAATTCCAGACCACCATCGACAGAAAGTCGGCATCGGTCTCCATATCACTTTGATATGCATTTGTCAGAAGAAGCAAAGTATCCGAGTCTTGTGCATCACTCAGTATCTGAATCAAAGCAAGAACACCACCATAAACAGCATAATTCACGCGCAGTGTCTGTCGAAGAAGTCGAATGCCAATCTACTTTTGACCATGCAAGAATAAGGTCAGTGAATGAACAGAAAAGTTTTATAAGGAGCTTTTCCCAAGAGCCTGATGATGTATCTGAGGTCCCCTTAGGAGAAAATTTATCGACTACTACTCCAGATCTCCCGCAAGAAGGACCACCACCAATATATGTTCAATCACAAGATCAAATGCACCCTCAGCAACTATTGCAAACACGACAACAGTCACAACAGGCACAGCTACAACAGCCTCAACAAGAAAATCCTTTTAGGATTCTTCAACCTCCTCTTATAGGACCTTCATACACCTGTGCTGGGTGCCTAAGGCAAAATAATAATGTATGTATCTTTCAAGGTCTCATTAAGATGAGTAAAATAATTTGCCTTATGATTATTAACTGCTTGGACTACATATAAGTATTTCATGTGCTTACATATGACCTATAATATTTCAGAATAATTATTGGGTCATCTCAACATTTTCATTTTGTATTTTTTTTTATTCTTGGATATTCGATACACATCTCTTATTATCCATTCACATCTAACAAGTCACAACATTCCCAATCTCTGTTTCTCCTTTCTTTATGTTTCCTACGTGCCCAGGACCGATGAGGGCAGATTTATTTTTTTATTACCCGTACTGGCGTCATAATCATAAAAAATGAGCATCACTAAGATAATGATAATAATTATTATTATCATAATAATAAAATTAATAATAAAAATAATAATAATAATAACAATAATAATAATAATAATAATAATAATAATAATAATAATAATAATAATAATAATAATAATAATAATGATAATAATAATAATAATAATAATAATAATAATGTTCCAGTTTTACGTCACGGACTCCCTTTTCTACCAAGGGCTAGGACGGTTGCCTTCTTGCGAAGGACTTGTTTTGGCAGATATAATCGTTACCCTGAGTGCATGACCTTGCTAACCTCAGGCCGTGACGGGGCGCGAACCCTCGACCTGACGCCTTAGAGTCGCGGACGCTACCGCTTGAGCCACGGTGACTAATAATAATAATAATAATAATAATAATAATAATAATAATAATAATAATAATAATAATAATAATAATAATAATTATAGTAATAATTAATAATAATAATAATAATAATAATAATAATAATAATAATAATAATAATAATAATAATAATAATAATAATAATAATAATAATAATAATAATAATAAT
>JAXCGZ010000799.1:22500-30000 GCA_037179515.1 Halocaridina rubra
CCAAATCTTACAGGAAAGAGAGGGCTGGACAGATTGCATATTCCTAGACTTCCAGAAAGCGTTTGACACTGTTCCACAGGGGAGACTTATTAAGAAGCTGCAATCAATGGCTAGAATAGGTGGAAATGTTTTGGAATGGATAAAAACTTACTTAGAAGGAAGGGAACAGAGGGTTAGAGTAAGACACTCAGTGTCTGACTGGAGAAGAGTTAGTAGTGGAGTTCCACAGGGTTCAGTTTTAGGGCCACTTTTGTTCCTTGTATATGCAAATGACCTACCAGAGTCTGTAAATTCATTCATGGATATGTTTGCAGATGATGCAAAGATTGAGAAGAAAGTAAAAAACGAGAACAATGGTAGAGAACTTCAGGAGGATCTAAATAATCTGCATGAGTGGTCAGAAAAGTGGCTAATGAAATTCAATACTTCAAAATGTAAGGTAATGAGAATGGGTACAAGTGCAAGAAGGCCCAAGCTTGACTACTCGGTGGCTGGAGTACAACTTCAGGAGACAGAAAATGAGAGAGATCTAGGAGTAAACATACTGGCAGATTTGTCTCCAGAAATACATATAAATGGCATAGTAAGGGCAGCATATGCATTCTTATCAAATGTAAGGGTAGCCTTCAGGCACATGGACAAGGAAATGTTCAGAAATATTTATGTAACCTATGTGAGGCCAAAACTCGAATATGCAGCCCCCTTTTGTAATCCACACTTGAAAAAGCACATAGCTAAGCTTGAAAAAGTTCAAAGACATGCCACGAAACTGGTGCCAGAAATACGCAATCTCAGTTATGATGAGAGGCTGAGGGAATTAGACTTACCATCACTCGAAGCTAGAAGAGTGAGGGGGGATATGATGACAGTCTTTAAATTCCTTCATGGTTATGATAGAGTGGATAGGGATCGATATTTTGATATGGCTGGCTCTAGAACAAGAGGTCATAGTTTGAAGCTTCGTAAGAAAACTTCTTTGCAGGATGTAAGGAAATACTTTTTCAGTGTAAGAGTAGTTGATAATTGGAATTGGCTAAGCGAGGAGGTAGTTAATGCTATCTCAATCCATAGTTTTAAGGACAGGTATGATAAGTATCACTAAGTCTAAAATGGAACCGATGAGGAGACGGGAAGATACGAGCTTTAGGCTCTTTCTCGTAAACACAATTAGGTAATCACAATTAGGTAATCACACACACTCATATATATATATATATATATATATATATATATATATATATATATATATATATATATTTACTTATATATATATATATATATATATATATATATATATATATATATATATATATATATATATATATATATATATATATATATTTATATATATGTATATATATATATATATATATATATATATATATATATATATATATATATATATATATATATATATATATATTTATATATGTATATATGTATATATATATATATATATATTGTATATATATATATATATATATATATATATATATATATATATATATATATATATATATATATATATATATATATATATATATATATATATATATATATATATGTATATATATATATATATATATATATATATATATATATATATATATATATATATATATATATATATATATATATATACATATATATTTATATTTGTAATATATATATATATATATATATATATATATATATATATATATATATATATATATATATATATATATATATATATATATATATATATATAGTATATATATATATATATATATATATATATATATATATATATATATATATATATATATATATATATATATATATATATATATATATATATATATATATATATATATATATATATATATATATATATATATATATATATATATATATATATATATATATATATATATATATATATATATATATATATATATATATATATATATATATATATATATATATATATATATAAATATATATGTATATAAATATATATATATATATATATATATATATATAATATATATATATATATATATATATATATATATATATGTTATTTATATCTTTGTTTCATATGTGACTATTAATCTCCATTAAGAGGGTGGGCAAAGACAGGTTGGAGCTGAAAGATTGAAGATGGTTGTCCTTCCTAGCTCCTCACGGGAGGCTCGATCGCGGGTCTACCACCACTAGAGTCAATTCTCACCACTGCGCCAGCGTTGTACCAGCATATAGACAATAAAATTCCATGTAAAAACAGTTACTCTTGCATAATTTTAAGTTTTGATATCGCATAAAAAGATATTCTCGGTGATTCCTAGTGCAATGGTCGGGCGGGAACGTACATGGTTACATGGGTGAGTAAGTCTGTGTGTTTGCACAAGATGTTTATTTAGTAGTGTGAAGTGGATTCCAGGAAAGGTACGGTACGTACCAAGAGACCAGCATGAACTAGTCCCGTCCGCTTTAAGGGATCAGAACAGCTAGAGATTCCAAACGTAGTTTTGATACATTAACTTTGATTTACAGAAGAGAAAAATCTAGAAATTAATTCGTATTATGAATAAGGCTTCGCTAGAACCATTATTTTCTAGGAAACCATTATTTAATTTAACAGTATGTATTACCCTCTTACTTATTAGTTCAATTATATATCTACTTATAAGTTACATTTAGTTTGTATAAGAATAACCATTATACAAAAATGGAAATAAATGTTTGTTTGTTTGTTTGTTTGTTCTCTTTTATTTATGATACTGTAGATATTTTACTAAGTATTTAATTCTTCGGTGATCTTACTTGTGCTTAGGTGGAACCATCTATCTCCCTTGTTACATTTTTCTAATTTTTTGCCGTTTTACAATAATTGATCTCCCTATTCTGCGCTAGTATATATTTCTCTTAAACTGTGACCATAAATAGAACCAAAACAACAGTATTTCTATTCGTTTCAAAGAAAATGAATTAAAATCGATATGATGAAAGTATATTATGCGATCAATACCACAGGTTCCCCTTCATCAGTGAAAAACCCATTAGGAATTCTATCCGGTTTTCAGTGTTCTCGGAATTAAAACATTATTTTTCTATTACAATGTTTTAGGTCCCCAGTCGTATGGGGATGGACTCATTATAACTAGATACATAGCTACTTTAACTTGTATTCATAACTTATTTATAATAACCATTTATACAACATTATAATGTTATTTCTTGGAGTTTTTAAAAAGACTCTCTCTAGAAAGGAGTAATGTCAGTCAATCCACGAAGCGAAATACTCAGATAGAAAAAGTTTAAAAAAATTAGGTTAATTGAAAATATATCCATAATGACGAAAGCAATACAATTACCCTTAGAAGAAGCTACAATACAATAACATCTGGATCCAGAATTTCATTTACAACAAGTATGTGTCCACCCCTTTTCCAATGAAGACTCATTGCAACACATAAAAGGGTGCATCACTCTTGCGAAGAAAAGACATTTCATTCCGTATGACATTTTGCGAGTAGGAAGTTACCGGGGGGAGGGGCGCATGTGGTTAAAACCCCCTCACATTTCTTTATTTCTTCTTCGACACTTCCTTCATTCAGTCAGTAGTTGGTTGGCCAGGGGGGTGTTCTAAACGGCGCAGACCAAAGTGTGTCGGTGGGTGCTTTAAAGGTTTGCTTATGGTGCAAGAAAGCACTCAAAGGAAAATTAATTTGTTTTAAATGATAACGTATTGTGGGAATGGGTTGCATTGACAGGAGTGTAATCCAGAACAACTTAGTGGCATTTCTTTGAGCAAATAAAGTACATTTAAAAGTGTACAATAACAAATCACAATGTTTGATATCTATCTGTTGTCCGGGACCTAGAGGAGCTTTATTATTGTCCAGCTCCAACCTGTTTGTCCACCCCAATTCGAATAGGAATTAATAGTCACCTAAAACGACAATGCAAAAAGTGAATTGTATCTTGAGAATAGTATACTGATAGTAGTGAACAGTGACAACAAAACCATTATAAGAAAAAAATATATACATTAAAAAATATCACACAGAGGCCAAAAATAATCAGCGATAAAAAATATTTAGAAAGATTGGATTAGATTAACAACTACAGAAAATAAGGCACATTTTTGTTAGCTATGAATTTAATTACCATAATATTTGTCTCCTCAAAACACAACACTCACTCACACACACACACACACACACACACACACACACACACACACACACACACACACACACACACACACACACACACACACACACACACACACACACACACACACACGCACAAACACACACACACAGACAAAGAGAGAAGAGAGAGAGAGAGAGAGAGAGAGAGAGAGAGAGAGAGAGAGAGAGAGAGAGAGAGAGAGAGAGAGAGAGAGAGAGAGAGAGAGAGAGAGAGAGATCATCTCCACTGTAATAAAGGTAGAGGAAGCGATTAACACGGGTTCGATCCCAACTCTGGGAGTTAGGAAGGTATCTAACCTTATCCCCCAGCTCCAACATGTCTCTATTCACTCTCATTCGAGTTAAGACTATTTGTGACGCGTAATAAAAAGATGCAGAGAAAGAGACTTAAGCTAGTTGGCATGCACGAAATTCCACTACACAATTAAAACTATTTTACATATACATATTGCTTCAACAAACACTAAAATGGAGTTTAAAAGCATTGAAAACTTCTCTGGAAATTGACCAAAAACAGCTGACATTCGATAATATTTTTAATTCTCTTATAGCACCATCTGGTATTACTAAGAAGTTTCAACGCTAAAATACAATAACTAATGATACTGAGATTAGTCAAGAAATATACACAAAGACGTTTGGATTTAGAAACTAACTTGCTTTAACTGATGAATGATAGGATTCATAGGCAACTATGCATTCCATGAAATCAATTGTTAATCGATAAAGAACATGACAACTGAAACCGCTTTGCGCACCTAAATATTAAATGAAATTTGAGGTTATCTATTCATCTTCTTTTAATGTTGTTCAAGGAAAATATCTGGTAACGTGAAACCTATTCATTAATTATTAAGGAGACATATCTCAACTGAAAAAGTAGATTACCAGATTATCGTTGCCAGTCATACCACAGCGGTTAGAGAAATCGACTCGGGGAGTGACAAACCCATGACCGAGCCTACCGCGGGGTGGCAGGAAGGGCAACCAGCTCTAATTCTCCAACTCCAAACTGCCTGTGTCCATCCCCATTCGAATGAGGACTAGTAGCGGCACATAAATCTGCAAACAACAATATCATATTCTTCAAAAAGAATATTTATACAATATTTCCATAATATATGATAGTTCTTAATACCTGATAGTGATTTATTATCATATGTAGATATAATACACAGTAGTCACCGTGGCTCAAGCGGTAGCGTCCGAGACTCTGAGGCGTCAGGTCGAGGGTTCGCTCCCCGTTACGGTCTGAGGTTAGCAAGGGCATGCACTCAGGGTAAGGATTACATCTGCCAAAACAAGTCCTTCGAAAGAAGGCAAACCGTCCTAGCCCTTAGAAGAAAAGGGAGTCCGTGACGTAAAACCGGAACATGTAGATATAATACACTGTTTTATGTGTTAATTAGATCCCATTCGACTAGAGGTAGACAAAAATGTTGGAATATGAGTATTAAGGCTGGATACCTTTCCTACCGCCGCACAATGGATGGAACCCGTCTTAGTCGGTTCCGAACTTGCGCTCTCCACCACTTCTCTTTGTCCTTAAATCAGTCTTTTAAAGACTGATTTTCTCGTATAAAAAATGCTTAACTATTGCCAATTTAAAATTCATTGCATACAGGATTTTGTAAGTTAATTTCGATTGCAAACACTTTTTCTTATAAAGAGGCATTACTGGCAACAGTAGTAAAACAACTACACACAAAAGTACATGTATAAGTACACCTATTTAACTATTTCGACATTTCCGCCAATTTGTGTATTTAATGATTTGTTTATCTAAATGTACAAGAAACTTTGCTTCAACTCTTGGGAAAATTTTTGTGCACTTTATATTAGCCATTTCCCAAAGTTTGAGAACCCCTTGTTCCAAAGGTTACAATCTGAGATTATTTTTCGCGCTTTTAAAATGTCAAAGTTTATGGTCTTTAAAAAAGAACTCTTGTTTTGTCTGTTGTTAATACACCATAGTTAATATCTCTGATATCCCAATTATTTTATAGGAAAATGTATTGAGTTTAGAATAGTGCATTTATTATTCGATATATGGAGTAATATAGTAAAGAGCTCAAGCCATGAAAAGGGCAATTTATTCCGATCTGATACTCTCCTATCAAATACATAGAATATACGTAAGCTATTTAAGAAGATATGAAAAGGTACATATTCATGTGTTTCCGTTTTTATACAGAACTCAATCAAAATGAGGTCGTTGAGATATAACTTTTAAGATTGGAGATAGTCAGCTGAACCTATGATGATGCAAAATGCATTCATAGGGAAACAATACTCCTTGAAAAAGCTCAGAAACCCAAATTATACGAACACAAAATATTACCGTAAGAGGCAAAGCTTCTATATACAGTATATAAGAAAAGAAATCTCATAAAATGATGTCTTCTAAAAGCTATCATGAGTCATGTTGCCCTCAAACAGAAACAAAATCAACTTCTCAGCATCAAACTCCTGTAACCCATTCAAGCACTGCATCAGCAGAAACGCATCATACGCCTGAACAGCAGGCAAGAAAAGCATCGTTAGAAGAACTCCATCACTCTCCTGACAGTAAGAGAAGAACGTCGCAATCTCCCGCTTTATATTCAAGAACAGCATCACATAGTCTTCATCAGTCTCCATTTCGCAAATCTAGATCATCATCAGTAGACAGACAACATCGGTCTCCATTTCATGACATTATATCTACATCGCCAGAGAGGCAACTTGGGTCTCCATCACATAATTCCAGACAAGTATCAGTAGGAAGACAGCACCGTTCTCCATCTAATCATCCCAGATCAACTTCTGCCGAGAGACAATATGAATCTCCATCGCATTATTTCTGGTCAGCATCAGCAGAAAGGCAGCCCCAACCTCCATCATATTATTCCAGATCATCATCTGTAGAGAGAAAACATCAGCCTTCATTGCATCATTCCAGGTCAGCATCAGTAGAAAGGCAACCTCATCCTCTATCACATTACTCCAGACCTCCATCTGCAGAAAGAGATCATCAATCTTCCTTACATTATTCCAGATCACCATCAATAGAACAAGGGCATCAGTTTCCATCGCATAATTCCAGACCACCATCGACAGAAAGTCGGCATCGGTCTCCATATCACTTTGATATGCATTTGTCAGAAGAAGCAAAGTATCCGAGTCTTGTGCATCACTCAGTATCTGAATCAAAGCAAGAACACCACCATAAACAGCATAATTCACGCGCAGTGTCTGTCGAAGAAGTCGAATGCCAATCTACTTTTGACCATGCAAGAATAAGGTCAGTGAATGAACA
>JAXCGZ010000800.1:12500-15000 GCA_037179515.1 Halocaridina rubra
ATACAGGGGAAAGGAAAGTTTTGGTGTACAGTAGATAATTAAATTATGAATTATATACATATACATGTATCACTTTCATATATGAAAATATGCCATATTTATAAGATAAAAATGTAAGATATGAAATCAAGAAAATAGGTATTTAATGCATAAACACCAATGGCAATAACAATATCAACAACAATAACGACGATAACGAAGACTTTTTTTTTCATTCCATTTTGGTTGCTGGGCATACTTTCAGAACCTGAAAAGAGTCCATTGTTGCTCGGCGTCAGTTCCAGGTGTTTTTCTTAAGAAAATACACACACAAAAGTTCCATGTACAAAAAGAGAGATGTCAAACCTAAACACCTCAAAGTAAAGAATTTCAACATGGTTACTTTTGGAAAGGAAAAACTTTTGTCGAAACGGAAGTGAAGAGTGTAACTTAAATGCTATTTCTGTATAAGAAAGTAGAGCTGATATATAAGATATACAATTGATATTAGTTTTCAATATTACAGAAATTTTATACAGCATTGGTTAATACACAATTCATGTGATATGTATGTGTAGTTATACTATTTCAATTTAAGTTGATGGATAGCTAAGGTAGTTTTATGTGCACATTGTTTATTTTTGGAGATTCAAATCCATATTCTGGCAATGCAATTACACCTGGTCCTTTGGCAAGCGTTTAGAAAGCATACATTGTTTCTTTTTAATATTTTATGCTGACTAAATTATCAGAGAGCGTATTTTACGCTCCTTATTATATCGTTCTATAATTTGACATTCAAGAAATTAATAATATTCTCAAAGTTAATTGCCAGAATTTCCATAATTAGATTTATATCATCTGCATCTGTAAAAATTCTTTAATTGTAGTGTCTTTATAATGATATGGTTGAGGTCCTGACGCATATATTATGCAACTATGAGTTTTCAAAAAAATTCATTTTTTGGTTAGTAGTGTTGGCTCATTCTTACATAACCAAATTTAAGATATTATTTTTGGTTATTATTACTATTATTATTATTATTATTATTATTATTATTATTATTATTATTATTATTATTATTATTATTATTATTATTATTATTATTATTATATTGTTGAAAACAGTAGCAAAAATAGTAGCAAAAAGAAATTCAGTAGTAGCAATAGATGTACTGGTAGCAATTGTAATTGCATAGCACAATAAATTACTTTATCATATAAGAAAACAAAATTGAATTAGCTATCTATCTATGTATATATGTATGTATGTATGTATGTATGCATGTATGTATATATATATATATATATATATATATATATATATATATATATATATATATATATATATATATATATATATATATATAGAGAGAGAGAGAGAGAGAGAGAGAGAGAGAGAGAGAGAGAGAGAGAGAGAGAGAGAGAGAGAGAGAGAGAGAGAGAGAGAGAGGAGAGAGAGAGAGAGAGAGAGAGAATACGACCAGTCTGGAGTAAATTTAAGAGCTAATACCATAAAGATTGATATAATCAAGTAACAGAGAAATATATGAGAAAAGTTTATAGGGAAGCTAACAATAAAACAGAGGATACATCTCGTGTGTATGGAGACTTTATCAGCACCAATAGAACTCCCGACAACTACACCATTATGGAAATGAATTTCCTGTGTAAAAAAAAAAAAAATAAAAAAAAAATGAAGTAACTAACCTGCATTCACTAAAGTATGACGAACATGATGCAATTACATAGTGAAATATCAGTGAATTTAAGCAGTACATGAATGCGAAATGTACTTAAATATTCTCTTTCTCATGTAACATGGGCATCTCCAAGAGCAAACTGCGTATTACTTAAAGGTGAAAAACAGTTATGTAGTATCATGACCCACTCATGCAAGAGTAATATCATCAGTATATATCGCATTCATCCTGTATATACAGTACTTCCAAAACCCTATTGGGTAATTTCATGTATGTGATTACCTAATTGTGTTTACGGGAAAGAGCCCAAATCTCGTATCTGCCCGTCTCCTGATCGGTTCCATTTTTGACTTAGTGATACTTATCATACCTGTCCTTAAAACTATGGATTGATATAGCATTAACTACCTCCTCGCATAGCCAATTCCAATTATCAACTACTCTTACACTGAAAAAGTATTTCCTTACATCCTGCAGAGAAGTTTTCTTACGAAGCTTCAAACTATGACCTCTAGTTCTAGAGCCAGCCATATCAAAATATCGATCCCTATCCACTCTATCATAACCATGAAGGCATTTAAAGACTGTCACCATATCCCCCCTCATTCTTCTAGCTTCGAGTGATGGTAAGTCTAATTCCCTCAGCCTCTCATCATAACTGAGATTGCGTATTTCTGGCACCAGTTTCGTGGCATGTCTTTGAACTTTTTCAAGCTTAGCTATGTGCTTTTTCAAGTGCGGATTCCAAAAGGGGGCTGCATATTCGAGTTTTGGCCTCACATAGGTTACATAAATATTTCTGAACATTTCCTTGTCCA
>JAXCGZ010000800.1:20000-25000 GCA_037179515.1 Halocaridina rubra
TTCCCTAAGGAAGGCAATACCGTTCCCAAGCTCTTAACCCATGTTGGTGGCGTATATAGTTTGTGTTGTGCTGTCTTCCTTGCTTGCTCTCGATGTCCCCAGCTAGAAGATGTCTTTGGGATATGATCACTGGGGAATCCTTTCTGTGTAGAGCTGGAATGATCTTTTAAGAATCTAAAATGCTGGAGATTGACAGCATAAATTAATAACGGATTGAATAATCCTCTTACAAACATTAAATAGAAGAAAAAATATTCCTATAATATTCTACCTGTGAGAAAAGTTGGCCATTTCCTGGCTATCTATATCCTAAGCCTTGTGAAAACTTCCTGTACACATATCCTAATTGAACCTTTTTTTTCAGTAAATAATGTGCATTTTTTTTTCAATAATATATATATATATATATATATATATATATATATATATATATATATATATATATATATATATATATATATATATATATATATATATATATATATATATATATATATATATATATATATATATATATATATATATGATAAAATGATTAGAAAGTAGCGAAGATTTATTTGAGCTACAGTACTGTTCTGACGATTTTTTCATTATAATGTCAACTATAATTGTCACTACAATACTCGTATATAAAAAACAAATCATGAATGAGTACAATTTTTTTTTGTTTTTGCACATTACTAAACATTTATTGAGAGAAAAATATGGAATATAGAAGATTTTCGAAAACTTTGTAAATAGAAAAAATAATCTAACAAGATTCTCCTTACATAAGGAACTACTTATGACCGCACATTCAAAAGATATTTAAGTCAGCTCGTACTAAGAAAGAATATATATTTTATAACAATCCATAGAGCAGTGTTACGCAGTTTAAAGATACAGAATTATATGAAAGAAATCCCTTTAAGAAGAAATATTTAGTCCGTGTTTTTCCTTCAAAGTTCGAAAACAAATATCATAAATATATCTGATTTGTTCCTGGACAAAAAGATGAATAAGCGCGGCTGCGTAGGATGTGGCAACCTTTTTTTTTCCAAGGAGCTATGAGGAATGGCCAGGGAATATGTGGACCGTGGTGAATGCGTACTTCTTGGCTCGGCTCCCCCCTTACAATGGGGAATGGGAGCATGTATATTGCAGTAGTAGTGGCGTAGGATGTAAACAAAAATCAATTCCTGGCTTATTCAGAGAGATATCATTGATGTGTGCCGTTTTATGTGTCACAGATTAATCCTTAATGAAGTGGGGATGTACACAGACAGACAGGTCAGAGCTGAAATATTAACGATAGTTGTCCTTCCCGACGCCCCGTGATGGATCAGACACGAGTTTGTCATTTCCCGACTTGAGAGCTTCTTCCACTGCGCAACCACGGTCCCATTTCATAGAGATATCATTATATCAGTGAAACTACAACATAGGAATCAGTACATTCATCAGTCGGTAGTCAATATGATTATACAAATTCCTTCAATTTTCTTTTCTTGGGACTGAATCACAACGCTCTGTCCGGGAAACGCTCATTAAAAATAGCTTCATCTCTCTTCATATTGGACTTCAGCAATATTTACCCTTATATTCAGCCTTCCAAAAATATATTGTTTTGAGAGAAGACAGCAAATGGATTTGTTCGACTGATACAGAAGCCGTTTAGATGATGAACTCAATGTGAAAAGAAAAAAAACTCAAGGTTAACAAGAGAACTAATTAGATGTTGAGAAACTTATATGGATCTTAAATGATTAAAACACAGAAGAAACTGGTACACTATTCTTCAAAAGGGAAGGAATTAAAAGAGAAATTTCAAATGGAAAAGCAGCTTGGGAACAAAGACAAATAAGTAAAGATATATTACGAAATAATATATTCATGGTCTTAATGGTAAGCAGATTCATTGGCATGATATTATTGTTTCTGGCTGTAATTTAGTAACAAGCAAATGTAAGTGTGTGTGTGAGAGAGAGAGAGTGTGTGTGTGTTCGTGTGCACATGTACGTGTGCTTGTGAGCTTAAGTTTGTGTGTGTTTAAGTATACCTTTCTTTTTGCTTCTTTTCTTCTAGTATCCTAAAAATCAAAAGCCTTTTTCGGTGGATCATGTAAAAGATTCTTTTAGCATCCCTCTGTCATTTCCAAAGAAATATAATTAATATTTGGAAAATTCTGTAAGGACATCCACAACATCTATCACTATTGATTTCCATGGAATCATATAGATTGGTGAACATTTGACAGCCATTAAAAGAGTTCCTCATCTTGAGAACTGGGTTCAATAAGCTGAAATTGCAATAAGCAAAGCTAACCTTATTTACCAATTTCATGTAAATGCTAGAGATTTTATGTGCCATACTATTCATATTGCATTCTCCTTGGATCACAGTATTTCTTGGCATATGAAATCTAAAGCTCTAGGATCATGAATATTCATTCCCAAAAAAGATGAAAAAGTTTTTATGCAATATTCATTAGCAACTGGCCAACAGAACGGCCTGAAAAAGAGGTTGAAAAATGAATAAAAGATATTTTAATAAACCAATCTCATTAGCTGCCTCTGATAAATCAATCATACTAATGCATGGTGCCAAAGATATATATAAAAAGCAACTGAAATCTTTTTTGCTTGAATAATTTTCCCTTTTTTTTCTATTTCCTTTTCCTAAAGCTTCTTAATCCTTCTCTCCAGTTATGGTATTATTATTATTATTATTATTATTATTATTATTATTATTACTAGGTACTGCTGTTGTTGCTTAGTAGAGCAAGCAGCAGCAGCAGCAGCAGTAGTAGTGGTGGTAGTAGTAGTAGTAGTTCCAGTAGTACTACTACTAAATTCACACCAGAAATAGGATGCATAACAAAAATTTTAATTATTAATATCTAAAATATTAATGTTATATGAAGTAATGAATAAATGGTATTTGGTAAAATCAGCATCTGTTAAAAGCAAGCGATAAATTGCCATACAGAGACCCTCTCTCATGCAAGCTAACTACCGCCATAGAGCATGTCCTTGCCTATTATAGAATGCAAATGCAAGCAGTATCATCAATCATTGAACACATCCAACCATGTTATCTGGAAGCATTAAGCCTGTCTTTGTATCAAGTGCAGATTTACAACCCTCTCCGCTAAAATTCAAGTCCAATCCTCCGTATGTATGTATGTATGTGATTACCTAATTGTGATTACCTAATTGTGTTTACGGGAAAGAGCCCAAAGCTCGTATCTTCCCGTCTCCTGATCGGTTCCATTTTATACTTAGTGATACTTATCATACCTGTCCTTAAAACTATGGATTGAGATAGCATTAACTACCTCCTCGCTCAGCGAATTCCAATTATCAACTACTCTTACACTGAAAAAGTATTTCCTTACATCCTGCAAAGAAGTTTTCTTACGAAGCTTCAAACTATGACCTCTAGTTCTAGAGCCAGCCATATCAAAATATCGATCCCTATCCACTCTATCATAACCATGAAGGAATTTAAAGACTGTCACCATATCCCCCCTCACTCATCTAGCTTCGAGTGATGGTAAGTCTAATTCCCTCAGCCTCTCATCATAACTGAGATTGCGTATTTCTGGCACCAGTTTCGTGGCATGTCTTTGAACTTTTTCAAGCTTAGCTATGTGCTTTTTCAAGTGTGGATTCCAAAAGGGGGCTGCATATTCGAGTTTTGGCCTCACATAGGTTACATAAATATTTCTGAACATTTCCTTGTCCATGTGCCTGAAGGCTACCCTTACATTTGATAAGAATGCATATGCTGCCCTTACTATGCCATTTATATGTATTTCTGGAGACAAATCTGCCAGTATGTTTACTCCTAGATCTCTCTCATTTTCTGTCTCTTGAAGTTGTACTCCAGCCACCGAGTAGTCAATCTTGGGCCTTCTTGCACTTGTACCCATTCTCATTACCTTACATTTTGAAGTATTGAATTTCATTAGCCACTTTTCTGACCACTCATGCAGATTATTTAGATCCTCCTGAAGTTCTCTACCATTGTTCTCGTTTTTTACTTTCTTCACAATCTTTGCATCATCTGCAAACATATTCATGAATGAATTTACAGACTCTGGTAGGTCATTTACAAATACAAGGAACAAAAGTGGCCCTAAAACTGAACCCTGTGGAACTCCACTACTAACTCTTCTCCATTCAGACACTGAGTGTCTTACTCTAACCCTCTGTTCCCTTCCTTCTAAGTAAGTTTTTATCCATTCCAAAACATTTCCACCTATTCTAGCCATTGATTGCAGCTTCTTAATAAGTCTCCCATGTGGAACAGTGTCAAACGCTTTCTGGAAGTCTAGGAATATGCAATCTGCCCAGCCCTCTCTTTCCTGTAAGATTTGGCTTACCTCATCATAAAATTCTAATAAGTTTGTTACTGTTGATCTACCTTCTCTGAAGCCATGTTGCCTCACTGACAAAAAGTTGAAGGATTCCAAGTGAAGAGAGATATGTTTCCTTAGTAGTTTCTCCATAACTTTGCAAACTATGCTGGTCAAGGAAACTGGTCTATAGTTCAGAGCCGTATCCCTCCTTTCCTTTTTGAAGATAGGTATCACATTTGCTTGTTTCCAGCATCTTGGAATCTCCCCCGACTCCAGTGACTCCTTAAATATGACTAGTGCCACTGATATTGTGTTTGCGCATTTTTTAAGCACATGAGGGGATATGTCATCAGGACCTGTAGCTTTATGAACATCTAAATCCATGTATGTATGTATGTATGTATGTATGTTTGTATGTATGTATGTATGTATGTATGTATGTATGTATGTATGTATGTATGTATGTATGTATGTATGTATGTATGTATGTATGTATGTATGTATGTATGTATGCATGCATGTATGCATGCATGCCTGTCTGTCTGTCTGTCTGTCTGTCTGTCTCTCTGTCTGTATGTATGTTTGTATGTATATAAGTATGTATGTATGCATGTATACACGTATGTATGATTTAAGTATGTATATATATGCATATATG
>JAXCGZ010000801.1:0-35000 GCA_037179515.1 Halocaridina rubra
ACACGACTCAATTTATTTAAAGCCAGAGGAAGCATGTTACGTATAAACAGAAAATAGTTACCTGCTTTCATATTCAGATTTATATTCTCTCTCACTATACTTATCTATTACTCTGTCAACCTTTCAGTTTATCAGTAAAGTTATATATGTTTTATATTAGCACTGGTAACAAGGAATGGGCTAGCTGTTGCACCGTCAACAACCACATATATAAAACGGTCAGAATGAAAAGTGGAAATCAGAGAACGAAGAGAAGGGGTAAAACCATAATTATAGTCTGAACAACAATACCTTGTGCCAGACTCTGTCGACTGCCTTAGAGATATCAAGGGAGACGACAAAGGATTCCCCATAGTTACTTACAAAAGATGACCATAAAAGAGTAAGATAGGATAGGAGGTCACCAGTGGATCTTGCCCTTAGGAAGCCATGCTGGTGATTGGAGATAAGCGAGTTAGATTGAAAACATTTCAAGAAGTGAGAATTGAGAAAAGTTTCAAAAACCTTAGCAATAGAAGAGGATAGGGCAATGGGGCGGTAGTTAGAATGAATAAATCGGATAACGTTCTTAGGAACAGGTTGCACTAGAGCATGCTTCCTAAAATGAAAGATAGAGACTGGTTGAGAAAATGAGGCAAAAAAGACAGCAAAGCACGGGAGCCAGTTAATCTGCAAACTCCTAAAGGAACCTTGCAGAGATACCAGCAGGACCAGATGCCTTGTTCATCCTTAGCTAGCAAACAACCTTATGAACTTTGCATGAAGAAAGTATAAGGGAGGGCACAGGGTTAGTGAGGGGTAAAGAATGAGGGACAGGTACGATGGAATCACTGACGGAAGAGTTGGCAGAAAATGAGAGCCAAAGAGAGTGGCTTTGTCAGTGGGAGAGCAAGTTATAAAATTATCAGACCAAATGAATGGGGGAAAGCTTGAATTTCAGAAGTTTCTGGAGAGGTTTCTGGCTAAAGACCAGAAACCATGCAAATTATATCGGGAAAATTATATCAACCGGAGAATCAGATGATTGAAGAGGAGGAAGAAATGCCAACCCCAGATGCCAAAAGTACAGAAGTAAATGTAAGCAATACTGTACTATATACTATTCTCATATTCGTTATATTTTCATATGTCATAGGAACTGTGTGTTTATGTGTTAGGTTATGAACTCTACAACTGCGACAGCATAGTTGGGTGACCTAGGGGCTAATTCAGATGTATTCTGACTAAAGCTGAAAATTGGGTTATGTCACGCCCTGAGGAACAAAACACTGATGTAAGTCGAGGACCTCTTGTTTGTTTATATATATATATATATATATATATATATATATATATATATATATATATATATATATATATATATATATATATATATATTATATATATATATATATATATATATATATATATATATATATATATATAATTTCTCTGACAAGAAATGTTATAAATGGCATTACTGTATTATAAAATGGTTATTTTATAAAAAAAATCTATTTTCTACGCCCTAGAAGGTAAGCTTGCATTTAGTATCATTTTCACACACACAAACAAAACACACACATGAGATGGTAAGGAACAAAATAAAAAATAAAGAAATTTATTACATAAAACTAACCTTTGAATCTTTGAGAAAGTGCATTTGTTTCACGGAAAACATGTCACATTCAGAGAGAAAATGCTGTGCAAGCCAAACTCGCTGAACTATAAGAAACTTGTAATTAAACTTACCTTTTACAATACACGAATGAAAACATATAGCATGCTGTACTTAAGGTCATTTATATCCAAAAGATTTGTGTATACCCTATAGTTTACGATAGCTTATGTGATCATCTTCACAACAAACATTTATCAAAAACCGAAGTTAAAGTATTTAATGCATTAACAAGGAAAATCATATTTAATACATATTTTCATACACTGTGAGCACAGTATATCAAGATCTTGCTTTTTCAAAACAGATTACAGCTTACTTCACAATTAGTTGTTTTTTTTTACTTAAATTAAAAATTATTACAATGATAACTAGCGATACTTTTAACTTCAAACTTAATGTCCTATATCTTGATGATTTGCAGCTCTTGACTATATTCATCAACAATATCAGATGATGATCTAAGTTATCTTCATACACATGATCTTCTTAAATATCTTCATTAAGATGAACACCATCGATGATGTATTCCGGTATCGAGTATTCTCAAACTAAGCTAAACTATTCTATCCTATCGCAGAGATCATCAAACGCTTGTATCTATTTACACGCTTAAATAAATCTAAGGGTTGGATGATACCTCAAATTTATTCCTAACTAGTATAATCATAATCATTGCGATAAATTGCAACTGACGGCGAGCATAACTGTTTTTCATCTATCAATCATAATCATGCTATATACTGGCAAATCGCAATGGACAGTGGCCATAGTAGCATATGAGATTTGATTTGGTAAATCAATGTAACTTAGATAACCAGAATTGTGTAAACTAACCTAAGGTAATATCTATTCTATTTTGGTCGAAGGCAAAACACGATACATTCACAAAATCCACAAGAGTGAATACAAGCGTAGAAAAAGACAAAACTTGATCACATACCTTTAGGTGCCCTTTATCAATGGAAACTGATGTTTTGGGACTATCCAAATAGTTCAGAAAAGAAAATTATATAATAACTGGAAGACTATTAAGAAGTGACTTGTTACGGAACTATAACAAAAACATGGAAAAATCCAAAATAAAATTGAACGATTGGATATTTCATCTCAAGTTTAGACTCCAGTCTTATATTTCATCCAATATTATTTTTAATATAAAAGTGAACATTTTAAACATTTATTTACTAAATTATAGAAGTGAACAATTATCATTATGAAATGTTAAAAAGTGGGCATTTATAACAATAACCTTGCATAATTCCTAAAACAAATACCAAACTTGAGCATTTCAAGAAGTTTATTAAATTATTTAAAAGTTCGAACACTCATTTTTCTTGATATATATAAGAGCACACAATGCAAACAGCATATTAAAGCTGTCTAAATTTCATAATAATACTTAATTATTTAGAGTAGAACATAGGTAACAGCCATTTTGATTTAAAAGAAAGCTTAACTTAACTTAGGATGGGATAGGATAGGAGGGGAAAAAGGGGAGGAATTAAGGATATGAGGGAACTGGAGGGAAGAGCACGAAAATTAAATAAAGTAAGAGATAAAAAGAGAGGGGCAGACCCTCGTGCTAAGTTTTGATTAAAATCCCAATGTAGCTACAGCTTAATATTAAAAGAAAGCTTCATTAGTAATAATAGACATCTATTACTTAAGATATAATTTTATAAAAGGCATATTTAATCATGCAAAAGTGAACGTTTCTATTCCTAACAAGAAAAAGATATCTTTTAGATAAAAGTAGCTAAATAAAACTTCATTTTTATAAAAAATAAAAAAAAACTAACATTTTTGTATGAGAAAATTTATATTTTCAGATTTAAAAATAAAAATCTTTTCTGATGATTTGGATAGTCGTTGCACCAATATTACATAACCAAGAAGCGATAGAAAAAACACAATATGCCAAATGAACAAATACTAGTGACAAAATTATTTTTACAGAAAATCCACTCCAATCTTTACATTCTAGTACTTGTTACAATTATCAGCTTAGACATCCTCTGTATACGTTCTAGTATTGGTTACTTTATACGTTTCACTGTTTCACATCCTGGCATTTGTTACTTCATCAACAAATGACATTCCACTAAGCACATAAAAGTGATACAGAAGGAAAAAACCAGCAAAAGAAACAAATAGTTCTCTTCAATAGGTCCATAAAATATGATACGAGAAAGCAGTGATAAATACAGAGTGAAGGGCTTCTTGGTTACATAATAAGATACCTTTGACTGTACCTTGCTTGAAGAGAAGATACCTGTAATGGAAAAGAAATGTTCAAGTTAATAATTTTGATTACTAATAAAAATAATAATAATAATAATAATAATAATAATAATAATAATAATAATAATAATAATAATAATAATAATAATAATAATAATAATAATAATAATAATAATAATAATAATAATAATAATAACCAGCCAATTCTTTCAGCTTCCCCGTCTAGGGTTGACACTGCAGATCAACTGTCTCCACATCACCCTACTGCCTGCATCCTCCTATCACACTACACGTCCTCATATCCTCCCTCACCACATCCATAATCCTCCTCTTTAGTTACCTCTCCCCCTCCTGTCAGGCAGATCCATCCTCAGCAGTCTTCTCCCAACGTACTCCTTATCCCTCCTCAGTACATAATAATAATAATAATAATAATAATAATAATAATAATAATAATAATAATAATAATAATAATAATAATAATAATAATAATAATAATAATAATAATAATAATAATAATAATGAAATTACAAAATTCACTGTTGAATGAAACTCATGACAGCAAAGAAATCCACTTCTGGAGTGCTGAGTGTAGCAGTAACCAAGATTTTTGTAATACATTAAGTGCATTTTCTGTGATTACCTAATTGTGATTACCTAATTGTGTTTACGGGAAAGAGCCCAAAGCTCGTATCTTCCCGTCTCCTGATCGGTTCCATTTTAGACTTAGTGATACTTATCATACCTGTCCTTAAAACTATGGATTGAGATAGCATTAACTACCTCCTCGCTTAGCGAATTCCAATTATCAACTACTCTTACATTGAAAAAGTATTTCCTTACATCCTGCAAAGAAGTTTTCTTACGAAGCTTCAAACTATGACCTCTAGTTCTAGAGCCAGCCATATCGAAATATCGATCCCTATCCACTCTATCATAACCATGAAGGAATTTAAAGACTGTCACCATATCCCCCCTCACTCTTCTAGCTTCGAGTGATGGTAAGTCTAATTCCCTCAGCCTCTCATCATAACTGAGATTGCGTATTTCTGGCACCAGTTTCGTGGCATGTCTTTGAACTTTTTCAAGCTTAGCTATGTGCTTTTTCAAGTGCGGATTCCAAAAGGGGGCTGCATATTCGAGTTTTGGCCTCACATAGGTTACATAAATATTTCTGAACATTTCCTTGTCCATGTGCCTGAAGGCTACCCTTACATTTGATAAGAATGCATATGCTGCCCTTACAAAGCAATAAATAGAAATAATCATACATACATACATATACCTTGGCTGTTTCCCCCTTTAATTGGGGGGTAGCCGACATCAAAAAAGGACAACAGTTTGGGGAGAAGTTATTCTCCCCTTTACTCCCCCTCTTCTTTGACGTCTCACAGGAGGTTGGTACAAGGGAGGGGATTCCAAGTCCCCCCGCCCCGTCCACTTTTAGTCGCCTATTACAATAATAATTATTATAATGAAAGATGATGATGAAGGTAAATTATTCTGCTGCTCCAGACTTGAGAAACTATTTGGTTACCTATATATCAATGATTCCCGTTTATTCAGAGCTCACACACATGTATTCAGATTGCCTCTTCCATCACAGAGACCCATTCAGATTATTTTTATTACCATTCAATTCCCGTCTGATTCCTCTTCTCTCATTCATTCCCATTCATCACACCCGCTTCTCTCCATACACTACCATTCACCAATAATTGCTCTCCTTTAACCCAAGTAGATGTAACTTCAATTATTTACTCAAATTTAACACCATCCAATTCCATTTTTGCTAGTCAGTTCTCAAGTTTTGCCTTATTTAGCAACATTTGGCCCAGTTTTGATCAGTCTATATTACTTAATTTTATATAGAATCGCTAAAGCCTAGGAGGAAAAGAAAAAATTCTGTATATAATCTCATTATGTAATGAAACATATTTTTTATCCTTGCTGGATTTCGAACGTAGGACACATCATTAGTAAGAAGAGAACACAAACATTCACTAGTGTGCTTTAACAGTTGGCAAAGAGGTTTCTTGTTTCTCTTATACTTTCGTGGTACAGCTGGAAGCACGTTAGAACTGATGATATGACCTCGGTTCGAATCACAATATGGGGCAAAAACAAGTCCATGTTTTTACATATATTGATATATTCGTTTTTATCACTAAACAATTCAGAGCTAAGTCTCCAACTTGCATGTCTAAGAATGAGCAAAAGACAATTATATGCTTTCATTCAAATGGCATCCACAATTTAAATCACTCTTATGACCAGTGTGCTGACAGGTATAAAATTCGATTGACATACTTATGGCTATGTACCATTTTTTACATTCCACCTTTAACATCTTAAAACTCTTCATTCATTCTCTTCCTAGTCTGCTTCCTCCCCAAGTCTCTGTCCATATTCCTTTTACTTTATCTGCTTTTACCTATCTTCCTTGTCAAATAATACATTTTTTCCCTCATTCCACCTATTACTACTTTGGAATCAGTTAGAAAATAGCTTGACATAATGGAAATCCAATGTAATTCTACGTACCAAAGCATTCTGACAGTACATACTTATGTGTTCCCTCTGAAAAAAGTGTGTTCCCTATCAATATATCTCTCTTAGTCAGTATACTGTACTTAGTAATCAATTCCTACTTTTACTTCCTTCCAGGACAACATGCTTCAGAGATACAGCTTCAGTCTCTGCATACTATCTTTCACTCTACTATCATTTCATCCCAATTAAACTAGCAGGCATTAACAACATTATGATAAAAATAATCTCAATCCTTACCATTAGTTTCACCACCATCAGTACTGTATTCATTCTTTCCATTAATATCCCAAACTCCCTTAAAAAAAAAAGTTTCCACGTTTTTGCACCTAAAAATCATCCCTTAAATATCACCCGTATTTCTTCTTTTCTCGAAGATCTATAACATTATATATCCTAATATTTAAATACATTCCCAATCTCAGTTTTCAGCACGGATTGCCACTTCAGTTGTAATTTCCATAGTGATGGCATTTCTTTTCTTTGTGGCACTGCCATCAGAACTATCACTAACATGCTTGGGAGGCATAGCAAAGTCAGTAATGAGCGAACACAAGAGGAGAGCAGATGAAAGGACTAGACACAATATGGCGGGCGAGAATAATGCGAGACGTGATTATTCTCCCTCTCCCAATGCCTCTTGACACCGTATTTTTACACTACACTCAACAAACTATTTTGAATAAAATCGTATTTAGGCGTAACTTACAAATAATTAAAGCCATTCGACTTTTTTTATTTTGTAAGAAAGTAGCTCAGGGATCTTGTAAGCCCTTATTTATATCCAAATTATGATGGTAAGGCTATTCTCAAAGCATTTCTCAAAAGAAAATACTTCCTTTCAGCTGAACACTGGGTTGCACTCAGCGGTGTGTGGTAATGCGATTGCCTTTTTGAGGAATTGTCAAAGCTCCTGAATTCATTAAAATTAAATTGATTGTTTTCTATTTATTACTTAAATATAAGAATTTATTTTAAAGAAATCTTGCTGAATATAAATGGATGCCTTCATAAATGAACAGACATTTAAAATGTGAACGAAGAGTAGTTTGGTACATGAAGAAAATCACCTGAGGAATTTTAACAAGCGAAGCATTAGTTGCAATTAACAAAAGGCCTATATTTTGTGAGAGCAGGGTATCTTATATAGGTTCAGTATTGTAAATCAAGCATGTTATACTCTCTTATCTGCAAATGATGATGCTAGGCCTTATCTCAAAGCCATTCTGGGAAAAAAATATACTTCATTTCAGTTGTATGTTTGGCAAAAATAAGAGATATGCTGTAAAGGATTTTCTGGCTCTGAGAAATTGTCAAAGCCTCTGAATACATACAATTGAAATTTTTTGTTTTTGTTTAAATGTTTTATGTAAGAATTCTTTCATGATAAAGTATTTTTATGATGAGTATCCTCACAGATTAAGGACGAGAATAAGTTCTATTTTTGAGATACTAACAAGTAGAAAGAGTAGTTATAAAATGCTTAATTCTTCTATTTGGGTCAGATTAAAAGGAATACTGTATTCCCTATTTTCTAATTCTAGGTGATTTGTCTATCACAAGAAGAGTCTTGTGGGCATTAATAAGACTGTTCAGGTCAGTTCGATGTTAAGTCTTCCTTCAGTTACGATTCTCTTTCTATTCCTACATCAACACCGAACATACTTTGATATTCGTTACACATGACTTATTATCCCTTCACATCTGAAAAGTCATAATGCACTTCCAATCTCTGTTCTCTATGTTTTCTTCGTGCCCAGGCCTGATGAGGATAATTTTTTTTTGGGGGGGGCCCATACTGGTGTCACTATCATAAAAGAAAAGAAATTGTTTGGTATTTTTCTTTTTAAAATTCAATATAATTTTTTAATATAACCAACTGTATATAGAAAAATAAATAAATAAAGCCATTAACTTGATAAATACGAATACATAACAGCTGTGTTTGCTAGCTTTGTATTCTTGTGTATTTTGAATAGAAACGTATTTACAGCTATGCGTTTGGTATTTTTCTTTTTAGATTGAATATAATTTTTCAATATAACCAACTGTATATAAAAAAGTAAATAGATACAAGCCATTGACTTGATAAGTACGAATACAGTACAGCTGTGTTTGCTAGCTTTGTAATCATGTGTCTTTCAAATAAAATCGTATTTACAGCTATGAGTTTGGTATTTTTTTCAAATTCAATATAATCCTTCAATATAACCAAATATATAAACAAATAAGAAAATAAAGCTATTAACTTGATAAATATAAATACAGCAGTGCTACTGGCTGTGTATTCAAGTGTATTTCAAATAAAATCATATATACAGCTATGTGTTTGGTATTTTTTTTTAATTTAATATAATCCTTCATTATAACCTAATATATAATCAAATAAAAAAAATACAGCCATTAACTTGATAAATATGAATACAGCAGTGCTGCTAGCTGTGTATTCATGTGCATTTAAAAAAAAATTTACAGTTATGCATTTGGGATTTTTTCCTAAATACAATATAACCAAATATATAAACAAATAAATAAATAGAGCCATTAACTTGATAAATATGAATACAGCTGTGCTGCTGGCTGTGCATTCCTGTGTACTTTGAATAAAATTGTATTTATAGCTATGTGATTGGTATTTTTTTTAATTCAATATAATCCTTCAATATAACCAAATATATAAACAATTAATAATTAAAGCCTTTAACTTGATAAATATGAATACAGCAGTGCTGCTAGCTGTCTATTCCACCACCGCTCTCACAATCTACTTTGGTGTGCGGTTTGAATTTACTGCACCAACCAGGTAGGTCAAAAATTTATTAATTAATAAGTTATTAATTCTTTTTTGGCCTTTGTCGTAATGACGAAATTATGTAAGTCAGATCGAAGTTATACAAGATCCTACTGTATATACTGTATACATCTAGTTCTCAGAATAACGCCTAGATAGGTTCTCAGAACTGTCTGGTAAATGGAAAATCGCGTGAAAAAACGAGTCATTTTCCATAGGAAACAATGATAAAGGGCATACATACGTTCCAAACCTTACATAGACACACCATGCCAAAGATATAAGGTAAGTAAAAACCATATTTTATTACTACATAGCAAAGCAGAAAGCCCTGTATCAATTTTTAAGAGTATACAAAAGATATTCATATTCACTTTACAGCTAGAAATGAACATACATTACTGTACTGTACTCTATTATGCAGTGGGCAACAGTCATACAGTACACTGGGACATGCATGGTGGCCGTGAGCAAGTAACTTATGCGGTAGAAGAGGAGGAGGATGCAGGAGAACGAACCTCTATCTGCAAATGTAATCAAAGATAAAATAAAAATTATAAATAACCAAAGCAAGACTAAAAAACGAAAACAAAAATAATTATGCAATGCCTAAATTACCATATGACAGATTAAAAAAACTTAATCTACATTCTCTAGAGAGGTGCAGAGTTAGGGGGGATATGATTGAGGTGTATAAATGGTTTAAAGGGATTAAGAAGGGCGATATTAATAAAGTTTTGAAAATTCATGATCAAACCAGAACTCGTAATAGGTAATGGATTTAAGCTTGATAAATTTAGGTTCAGAAGGGAAATTGGTGAAAATTGGCTTGGTAATACCGTAGAGTATTCCTAGTAGGATAATAAATGCCAATACCTTAGACACCTTCAAATGTAGATTAGATAGACATATGACAGAGGTAGGGTGGGTGTATATATAATATATAATGATGATGATCTTTTCTTATCGTAATCCTCTTTGTACTCGTGGAAGAAGCGTCAGCGGGCGCTTATTTACGAAAAAAAAAAAAAAAATTTTTTTTTTTTTTTTGGGGGGGGCCGTTATTCGCGAAATTAGAATTTTATACTATTATATTTTGGGGGCGTTATTGCAGTTTCATGGATAAAAAAATCGCGCATAAAAGGAACAAGATGTATATACAGTATACACCTAGTTCTTAGAGTAACACGGAGTTAGGTTCTCAGAAGTGCCACATATATTAATTTTCGTGTAATTTAATGAGTTATTTTCCATAAGAAACAATGATAATGGGCATAGCTCGTTCCACAACCATCCATACACACAATATACCAAAGACGTAAGATTAGTAAAACATATTCTATAAGTACATAACAAACCAGAAAGACCTGTAGTTATTTATATTAACATGCAAAAGTGTACAGTATAAAAGATATACAGATTTACTGTACAGTAAACAAATTAATGCACTCTATTATGTGGTGGGCAACAAGCATACACTGGGACGTGCATGGTGGCGGTGAGCATGAGGATGCAAACGTTTTGCCGCCTCCGTATCAGCTGATGCACCCTCGCATGCTATTTTCCTGACGATATTATATCGCAAGTTTGTTTGCTGTTTGTTCTTAATGCTTTTTTTCAATTTTCTTCATAATATTCGATCGCACTGAGCGGTAGAAGAGAAGGAGGATGCGGGAGAACGAACCTCTATCAGCAAACGTTTTGCCGCTTCCGTATCAGCTGATGCTTATCACTATTCAGGCATAATATCTTACTCAAACTATTTACTCACTCTATTTGCGGTTTATCTAATTTTCAAGATTATAGTAATACATGTAAATATTCCTTGGTACTAAACATTATTCTATCTTCTTTACATATTGATAGACAAAGTCAGCTGAGAGAAAAATAAAACTATACAATTTGTTACAAAGAAAACATATATTGGGGAAACTTAAATGAAAAAAGAAAAAAAAAAAAATATATATATATATATATATATATATATATATATATATATATATATATATATATATATATATATATATATATATATATATATATATATTCTTTACACACAATTTCCCTGACGATATTATATCAAAAGTTTGTTTGCTGTTTTTTTCTTAATGCTTTTTTTCAATTTTCTTCATAATATTCGATCGCATTAAGCGGTAGAGGAGGAAGAGGATGCGGGAGAACGAACCTCTATCGGCAAACGTTTTGCACTTCCGTATCAGCTGATGAACCCTTCCACGCTATTTCCCTGACAATATTATATCGAAAGTATGTTTGCTGTTTGTTCTTAATGCTTTTTTTCCATTATCTTCATAATATCCGATCGCATTAAACGGTAGAAGAGGAGGAGGATGCGGGAGAATGAACCTCTATCAGCAAACGTTTTGCCACTTCCGTATCAGCTGATGCACCCTCGTACACTATTTCCCTTACGACATTATATAGAAAATTTGTTTGCTGTTTGTTCTCAATGCTTTTTTTCAATTTTCTTCATAATATTCAATCGCATTAAGCGGTAGAAGAGGAGGAGGATGCAGGAGAACGAACCTCTATCCACAAACGTTTTGCCACTTCCGTATCAGCTGATGCACCCTCGTACACTATTTCTCTGACGACATTATATAGAAAATTTGTTTGCTGTTTGTTCTTAATGCTTTTTTTCCATTATCTTCATAGTATCCGATCGCATTAAGCGATAAAAGAGGAGGAGGATGGCAGAAAAGTGCCTCCGAGGTGGTCGATTATTTACTAAAATGAAATTTTTTTCTTCTAATTTTTTTGCAAGGGCGTTATTCACTAATTTTGTATTTTTTACTATTATTCTTAGGGGCATTATTACAATTTCACAGATAGTAGTCTCCGTGGCTAAATGGAAGCGTTCGTGACTCTGTGTCAGAAGGTCGAGGGTTCGCGCCCCGTCACGGACTGAGGTTAGTAAGAGCATACACTCAGGGTAACGATTACACATGCCAAAACAAGTCCTACGCAAGAAGGCATCCGTCCTAGCCCTTAGTAGAAAAGGGAGTTCGTGACGTAAAACCGAATCATCATCATCATCAATCATTACAATTTCACGAATAAAAAACACGAGGAAAAAGCAAAGAATATATATATATATATATATATATATATATATATATATATATATATATATATATATATATATATATATATATATATATATATATATATATATATATATATATATATATATATATATATATATATATATATATATTGGGAGTCCTCAAGTAACGCCCTTTCGAGTTTAAGACAAACGCTAAAATTTAAAAAAAAAATCAAATTTGATTTTGTCTAGTTTCCCTTACCCTTCCTCCCTGGTCCTCTAGGGGTTATAAGTAGGACCAGTTGGAGTAGCCACCGGTCACATCACAGATGATGAGAAAGAGATGTGTACATATTTATGTGAATATTTCTTATCTGTATTTTCCGATGAAAACTTGGAATATATTCCAGAAGTAGAATACATATACACAGACTGTCCTTATAACATCCTTAGAACAATAAATATTACAAGGGAGGATGTGATAAAAAAAAATAGATAAATAAAGACTCACATATCTCTGGGACCTGATTAAATCTATGCTAGAGTATTAAGGAAGTGCAAGGCAGAGCTTAGATGTCCACTAACTGCACTATTTTATAATTTAATAGTATTAGGATTGCTACCCAAGGAGTGGAAATTGGAAATTGATAAAAAAATGAGATACCAGTGTAATATATTTAATACTTATAAGTGTGTTTTATATCTTAATAGTTTTATTTTCTATAGATTACGTATTTATTGTTCTTTTGCCTTTCCAAACTCACTTGCCTGCCCCTGTCTCATCAGCAGCTGACATAGCAAGCTTTCTCCTCATAAGCAAGTCTCTCCCTCTCTATGTAAGCACACCACATGAGTACAGTATACTGTACAGGTACTATTTACGGTTTTGTACTATACAATAACACAGTACAGGTATTGAAGTGTAATATAGTGCAGATAGTTTTATGTATGTGTTGTTTTATTATACTGTACTTTACATGTATACTGAACAGTACCAGTATATTATGTTAATTTTAATGTTTAGGAGTAGTATGAACATTAGTTTTTTGTATTTTTTTAAGAACCATTATGAACATAGGGTCCCCTTAAAAAAAAAAAAGTTTTTTAGGGACCCAAGTTTGGTTATAAATGAGTTCCAACTTACGTTGATTTTCGACTTAAGTTGCCCCTCAGGAACAAAACCCTGACGTTATATGAGGCCTTATATATATATATATATATATATATATATATATATATATATATATATATATATATATATATATATATATATATATATATATATATATATATATATATATATATATATATATATATATATATATATATATATATATATATATATATATATATATATATATATATATATATATATATATATATATATATATATATATATATATATATATATATATATATATATATATATATATATATATATATATATATATATATATATATATATATATATAATATATATATATATATATATATATATATATATATATATATATATATATATATATATATATATATATATATATATATATATATATATATATATATATATATATATATATATATATATATATATATATATATATATATATATATATATATATATATATATATATATATATATATATATATATATATATATATATATATATATATATATATATATATATATATATATATATATATATATATATATATATATATATATATATATATATATATATATATATGGGGGTCTCCATATAACGTCAGGGTTCCAATCCTGACAGCTGACTTTATGCAGATTTTGACAGAAGTTGAAATTCACTTTTATTCGAACCTAAATCCCACAACCTATATAAAAGTAAGCCATAAAAAACAAAGAAGAAAATTCTATGTTCCTAATGATTAAAAAATTACCCACACAAATCTTAATACTATCCCTAAACTTTAAAATTAACATAGTAATAATAAAACACTCTTACATAATATATATATTGAAGACTAAGTATTTGTTAATTTTGTAATTAAATTAAGTCTAACTCCTACAAATAAACAAATACACAAATAAAACCGTGAACTTGATATATAGAGTACGTTTACAACAATCCCATGTGACAACGTATTCCAATGGCCAACCTCAATAAACTTTTTTAATAAAAATCGTATTTACAGCTATGTATTTGGTAATTTTGTAAATAACTTAAATCTTATTTATTCAAATAACCAAATACAATAACAAGTATATAAATAAAAATATTAAATTGATATATGCAGGTATTGTAATGAAAATCATAATATTGTTTACAAGAGTCTGCCTCAAAAAAAGAAAATCTAAATTCTACTACTCTTATTGTAGACATTTTAAAATATAGCTGTAATGTTTTGTACTATGTAAAATCATATCTGCAATTCATATTATAATTAATAAAATTAAATTTGTTATTTACAAATAATATACATTTTTATCACATATACAAATGTATAGCACACTGATACATACAAAATAATAATGTTGTATACTCTAAAACAATACTTGCAAAAAGGCAACAGTATACATTATGTGATAAACAAACACCGATGGATCGTTCATGAACTGCTATGCATTTGGTTTTGTAAATAAAACCAATCTAATACCATCAAATAACCAAATACATAAAGCCACAAACCTTAGATATACGAATACAACAGTACTGCCAGACGAGTACTCATCCACCACGCTCAATAACTATTCAGAGCATGGTTTGTATTTACCACACAATAAACACAGCTCCTTAGGTCGAAAAATGCATTTATTAATAATTGATGGGCCTCTGCTGTAACGGCGGAAACACACAACTCGGGGATCACATAAACAGGGGACTCCCTGTATAATGTACAGGAGGTCCTCGTACAATGTCATTCCAAGTTACGCTGGAGGCCAATAAATAATTAATAATTTATTAATAAATTAAGTTTTCAACCTACCTAGCTAGTGCAGTGAATTTAAACCACGCATGCTGAATTGAGCCTGCCAGAAAAGTAGTCACACTGCATTGTTGTATCCGTATATACTGTATCAAGTTGATGGTTTTATGTATTTATTTACCTATGTATTGGGATATTTGAAAGAATTTGACTTAATTTATTTACAAAATTACCAAATACATATCCATGAATATGATCTTTCTTATGCAAAAAATTGCGTTAAGGTTGGCAGAAGAATAGTCAGACAGCATTGTTGTATACATATATACTCTATATTTTTAAGGAAACATATCTCTCTTCACTTGGAATCCTTCAACTTTTTGTCAGCGAGGCAACATGGTTTCAGAGAAGGTAGATCAACAGTAACAAACTTATTAGAATTTTATGATGAGGTAAGCCAAATCTTACAGGAAAGAGAGGGCTGGGCAGATTGCATATTCCTAGACTTCCAGAAAGCGTTTGACACTGTTCCACATGGGAGACTTATTAGGAAGCTGCAATCAATGGCTAGAATACGTGGAAATGTTTTGGAATGGATAAAAACTTACTTAGAAGGAGGGGAACAGAGGGTTAGAGTAAGACACTCAGTGTCTGAATGGAGAAGAGTTAGTAGTGGAGTTACACAGGGTTCAGTTTTAGGGCCACTTTTGTACCTTGTATATGTAAATGACCTACCAGAGTCTGTAAATTCATTCATGAATATGTTTGCAGATGATGCAAAGATTGTGAAGAAAGTAAAACACGAGAACAATGGTAGAGAACTTCAGGAGGATCTAAATAATCTGCATGAGTGGTCAGAAAAGTGGCTAATGAAATTCAATACTTCAAAATGTAAGGTAATGAGAATGGGTACAAGTGCAAGAAGGCCCAAGCTTGACTACTCGGTGGCTGGAGTACAACTTCAAGAGACAGAAAATGAGAGAGATCTAGGAGTAAACATACTGGCAGATTTGTCTCCTGAAATACATATAAATGGCATAGTAAGGGCAGCATATGCATTCTTATCAAATGTAAGGGTAGCCTTCAGGCACATGGACAAGGAAATGTTCAGAAATATTTATGTAACCTATGTGAGGCCAAAACTCGAATATGCAGCACCCTTTTGGAATCCGCACTTGAAAAAGCACATAGCTAAGCTTGAAAAAGTTCAAAGACATGCCACGAAACTGGTGCCAGAAATACGTAATCTCAGTTATGATGAGAGGCTTAGGGAATTAGAGTTACCATCACTCGAAGCTAGAAGAGTGAGGGGGGATATGGTGACAGTCTTTAAATTCCTTCATGGTTATGATAGAGTGGATAGGGATCGATATTTTGATATGGCTGGCTCTAGAACTAGAGGTCATAGTTTGAAGCTTGGTAAGAAAACTTCTTTGCAGGATGTAAGGAAATACTTTTTCAGTGTAAGAGTAGTTGATAATTGGAATTCGCTAAGCGAGGAAGTAGTTAATGCTATCTCAATCCATAGTTTTAAGGACAGGTATGATAAGTACCACTAAGTATAAAATGGAACCGATCAGGAGACGGGAAGATACGAGCTTTGGGCTCTTTCCCGTAAACACAATTAGGTAATCACGTAGTAAAGGTAGGCAATACTGCATAGTGTAGTTTTACCATTTTTAATCTTAGATTATTTGTCAATGCTTAAGAGTATGAATTTTTAGCATTGGTGGGGGAACTAGGTTCAAATTCAGGTGTTTTCCAACTTATGTTGAAATCCGCTTTAAGTAAGCTGTCAGGAACAGAACTCTGACACTAAATAGGGATCCCCTGTATTGTATTACCAACCACCTATTTTCTTTGAATTATGCCTAGAATACTGTGCAGTACTGAATTTTTGCCAAATACATAATTAATACATAGAAGTATAGTATTGTGTTTGTTATAATGTAGTTATGCAGAGTAAAGTTTTATATTTTTATATATTTTCCAGCCATGTATATCCAAAACTGCATTACTTGAAATCGTATAAGTTGAGAGGCAACGGCAAATGAGTATACAGTAGTATCAGTAGGTTGTCATGTCTTACTCTTCAGTCATTTAATGAAAAACACAGCTTCTTACCACAAACTTCTGTGGAGAGTTCTTTAGGAAATAGACTTCTCGCCACATTTTGGCTTTTAGTCCATGGTTCTTGACAAGAAAACAAACGCATTAATATTCACAAAAGAATGCGTACCTGGAAGATAAAGTCTGCATTATTATACTGGCATGATCCCTCCCCAAAAAAACATTTATTAAACTATTATTTAAGTGCAGTTATCATTTAGGTAAGTAAAGCTACATTGCCTTGTGTACGAAGAAAGAAAAGTAAAAAAAGAGTAATTTCATTATTTATGGTTAAGAATACCAAGTCAATTAACATTGAAGCCTCGTGAAGAACAAGATTAATTAACTTTTAATAATAAGAATAATAATAATAATAATAATAATATCAAAATGACATAGCAAAGAAATGCTCAAAGCAAAGGATCACCACCTCTTGCTACTGAAAATTTCTCTCTCTCATTCAGACAAAGTACTTTTAACCTTGACCTCAATTTCAAACCTAAAAAGTCAAGAGGGATTTGTTCTAGAAAAAGCAACTACTATACAAATAATATTTCACGAAAGGTTTCTAACTCCAATACGACTTTGCTTTTGAGTTCAGTATTTGGCTGTCAACACCAAATATTTTGATTTATTCATTACACATATCTCATCATCCCTCTAAATTTGTGTCACAACACGCCCCATTTCTGCTTGTCTTTGCTTTCTTTTTCACCATTATTATAAAGATGATATAATAAGAATCTACTTCATGACATAATTCCTAATGTTTCATTATTATGGGAAATAACACTCGACATCAAATATCAGTAATATAATCCAGAATTTGCACCAAACCTCAAGACCAATTTTCTCCTGCTACTTATTGCTGTAATCGAGTTTTAACATAGTTTAACTCAACAGAAAAAAAATAAGGAAAATGGGTGTTGGAGAGGTTGTTTAATCTATTTCACAATCATTTAAAATAAAAATTGAATGGCCATACCAACAAACCTATCTGAGCTCGGGTGATGCCGTTGTGCCTTTTTATTTATTTTTTTTTTAAGTAGTGAAAAGCAGGTTCTATCCCATCTTCAGTCTCTATTTTTAAGTTTTTTCATCTTTCCTTCTCTTGAGATAGAGGACAAGAATACTTCCAGTGTATTCAGCTATGTGAGGAAAAGTCGATTTAATGGCGACGACCGAGGGGACTGGGAAACCCAATTAAAGGAAGCCTAGTGTGTTTGCTTGAACTCGGAAATCCTAAACCTTTAAAAGGAGGTTTATAGGAAATGGGTAGATTGCTAGACAAATGTAGTAGTAGTAGTAGTAATTACAGTATTAGTAAAAATAATAGTTTAGTAGTTATAGTCCATCTTCTTCATAAGTCACTGAATGATGACTATAAACACAACTCCTTACCACATTTATGTTTTCTTTCTTGCTAATAGTTTATGGCTCTTGACTAGAATATCAACACAATTTTCATTTTCACAAGCCAACGCAAACCTGGAAGATAAAACTCTACCTTAATATTGTGGTAATGTTTTAAAAAGACAACTATTTATTATATAAGCATTTAAATAAAACAAATATCAGGCAAATATAACAATTTCAAATGCAGGAATGAAAACAATAATGGTAATCAAATTAAGGAGCTAATAATAATAATAATAATAATAATAATAATAATAATAATAATAATAATAATAATAATAATAATAATAATAATAGGTTAGAATAAGAGTATACAAGTGAAATAGGAAAGTTGAGGGGGAAGAAGGAAATGGAAGGGGGTTTGATGTGGAGGAAGGGGGACGATGGGCAGACCGGTGGTAATGAGAAGTGGTCGTCCAAATTCCTCCACCTATGTGAACGACGAAATAAAAACGGCCTCGCATTTTGACAATTTAAACCCAAAAAAAATTCTAAATACTAAAAGGTTTTAAGACAGGCTATAGCACTCCAATAAAAGATTCACTTAAAAATATAAATGAAAAAAAAAAATAAGTTAAAAAGACGTTCTCTCCATAGTCCAATCACAGCCAAGGACACTTGGTACGGTCAACGAAAGTTTTCACCTCAAAAAAACGCATCACGATAATCGTTAATTAGATTGGGTTTTGTGTCGCAACTGGACAAAGAAAGCCTGATGCCACATCATACCATCTGATCTTACCATAAACCACGAAACCAAGGCGGTATTTTAACTTTTTTTTTTTTTCATCAGTCATAACTGGTCGTCTTCATTTAAACATTCCTAGTGCAAAAAAGCATAGAATATTTACTCATTTTAATATATTAATTTAACTTAATAATGCTTGATGCAAACTCTATACAGAAATATACACACCATGATTAAACACTAACCCTCCTTTGGACACAGAAATCGCTGTAATTCACAAACAAAATTCAACCCGAGTTAACAACTCCATGCTAGTGGTCGATGTGAGTGCTTTGACTGAAGCGCAGGGTTGCCAGGTGTCTTGATGAGAAAAATGACAGACATGCAATAAAAAAGGACATTTATCCTACAATATATATATATATATATATATATATATATATATATATATATATATATATATATATATATATATATATATATATATATATATATATATATATATATATATATATATATATATATATATATATATATATATATATATATATATATATTACTCACCTCAATATCAAAGGAAAGAATTTCTTCGAAGGAAATAGCAATGGTTGGAGAGCTTGTACAAATGGAACTGAAGAGGATGGTTGTGGGTTGTCTAGTTGAGTTGTTCCTCTACAATCTCTTTTCTACATCTCATTTGTGAACAGTTTTGCGGACAGTTTTGGGCTGTCCTTTTTCTCGAGGAAGAAAAAGACAGGCGGGTCTCAAAAAGGACAGATTGTCCTTAAAAGGATAGACCTGGCAACCTTGCTGAAGGTAATTTTTGGCGACAGAACGTCGTGACGTCACTATGAAGCAGAGAGAGACGGCGATTTTTCGCATTCAACTACTGAACGTGTAATTTACAACTGTTTAATACTCTTAATTTACTCATTTTTAATTGGTAAAGCGGTTTATATTTAGATTTTATTTATCTGTACAACCATTACTTACTTTTACGTACGGATAGGCTTATATCCCACAAATCTCGACCGTTAATTCACCCATTCATATCTTTAAATATTATTGGATCAATCCTATAATAAGCACCCGAAGTACCTCAATCCTAGATAAAGCACCTACATTCATCTTCAATCCTTTGTTAAGCATCTTGCAAAGAATAATGAATTTTGGATGCAAATTTGTTGTTAGCTTAGGTTGGGCCTAACCTAACCTAAGTTTAATTATGGCACATTTATCACATTAAGTGGTGTGACAATTCCACATTAATCACCGGTCTATTGCCTAAATCCCAGATTAAGCACCTAAATATTCTCGGTTTGATATAGAATATTTCACATTACCGTTATATATAAAATAAGCTCATATTTCGATTTTATTTAACTCTTTCACCATTTACCTTCATAAAAGGTGACGTTATTTGTTGCATTAATAGCATTTTTTTTTAAGTCTTAACTTTTGCTTTTGTTTTTATGAGTGTGACATCTTGGCAGGCAAGAAAATTGCCCTCATCAGACCCGGATGCTGCTTTATTTATTTTCTCGAAACATGTGGGTTACCAGTAGAACTCCATTAAATAGGTGAATAACACAGTAATATGTCAGGTTAAGTTAGGTGACTAGATTTGTCATAATGAATAACCCTACAGCAGCCTGGGGTTACGTTTCTTTACAAGATCCTATTTTTCATTATTATTGTTTATGGAATGTGTTTTATGACAGTAGAGGAGGATATTTAAAGGAGAGGGAGACAGACAATGGCGCATGGTCATATCTTTATGTCTGAGCTGAAAGAAATTTAGAAAACAAATTTAAGAGGTGCTTGCAATACAAAACCCGCATTTTAGTGCCTTGCGGAGATATCTCTGTAACTCTCCGTGCAATATACGTATACAAAAAAATAATAATGTTGATGCTTTTGCATTTCCATAGCGAGGGGAGGTGGAGCTAGGTATACTTATGGGGAGGTTTCCCCCTAACGGAGGGGGCTAAAATACTTCCTCCGTGTTCCCCTGCGTGTCTTAAGAGTCGACTAAATGGGGTAGTGATGAGAGGATTGGGAAAACTCCTCTGTTTTTCATCTTCCCAAAGAGTTAAGAGTATTTTGTCTTGACTTAGCCACTCTCCTTATAGGGGGAAAATGGTTCATGAATATACATAGTTTTTAAATCAGAAAGATTTCTCATAGCATAGTTTCAAACTACTCTTATTATTATTATTATTATTATTATTATTATTATTATTATTATTATTATTATTATTATTATTATTATTATTATTATTATTATTATTATTATTATTATTATTATTATTATTATTATTATTGTTATCATTATTATTATTATTATTATTATTATTATCAAAATGCTTTCATTATTATTATTGGAAAATAGAAAGCCAAAGCAGAATTTTTGTGTTTAATAAATAATTACGGAATATGAAGCTTCCGATTTCCAATTGAAGACATTTATAAGATACCGATGTACTGTCTTGTTGTAGAGTTCTGTTAGGACCTACTGCTCTGCTGGTATTGTTGTCTCATGGGAAGAAAACGCCTTGTCTTCGCCCCTCCATCAACTCCATCAGTCTGGTTCCAGCTCCAGCAGTGATAGGACCTGCATAAGTATCTCTGTCCTCTTTTCCTCCTCTCTCACGAGAGCCAAAGAGAGAAACAGAAAGATTGCCTTATTTTGTTGTTTTCTTGTGCTTGTGTTTTTTTTTGTTTAATTGAACACACATTATTGTGTCCTGAGCAAATCTCTGTTTTCACTTCCCTCTCCCACGAGAGTTGGGAAGAAAGATAGAAGACTGTATAAGTGATTAAGTGTTGTAGTGTTGCAATTAAGTGAAGTGATCAAGCCATAAGGCCCCTATACTGCATTAATCAAATTGACAAACAGTGCAAATAACATATAAATAGTGAAATCTGTGATATCCATGACTAGTTGCTAGTCATGGCCTCAGCCGCTTCTCTTGCTTCCCCCCCAGAGGGGGGAATGGAACGACCCCCCTCAAGAGGGGTGGACGGTTGTGGGAAAGAAGAGGGCAAGGACAGCCTCTAACAGTAGCCATGAAAGTGCTGCTGCCCCAGTTCCCCCCCCAGCCCCGAAGTCTGATAGAGAGCCCATTTCCAAGTTCAAAGTTGAGGCTCCTTCCATGAAAGAGGCATATGACCTCATCAGAGAGTTGGAAGACCAACTCACCGAGCATGGCTGCAAAATAAAGCCTAACGTACAGGGTGACTTCATTATCCACCCACCCTCAGCAGAAGCCGCAAAGAAGATCCGCAGCCTAGGCTCACCACACTTGATAGAGTTGAACCCTGCACTAAAAATAAGAAAATACATAGTCATTGGCTTCCCTGTTGCTTGGTCAGTTGACCTTCTGACCAAGCAAACGTACATTACGGCTGCCTCACTTTGCTCTTCCAAAATAGAGGGCCAAACCGTTCCATCAAAGCAGTTTCTGGTCCACATCTGTGGTCCACCCCCTTCACAAGTAAACCTCGGCATCTGGGGCAAGTTCTACATAAGAGAGTACACCCCAGAACCCCTAAGATGTTTCCGGTGCCAAAGATTTGGGCACCACAGGAATACTTGCCATTTCCCAGAGAGATGTGGAATCTGCAGTGGGAAACACTCCACCGACCGCTGCCTTACAAAATTCAAGGCAAAAGAAGCAACAGTTGCCAAGTGCCCGAACTGCAAAGGGAACCATCACGCATGGAACAACCGCTGCCCAGAAAGGCTGAAGAGGATTCCTCAAAGAACCCCTCCTTCTGCCCCTGTCATCAATCACACCACCCCCAACTTCACCCCAGCTCCTCCCCCCACCTCCAATCCTTGGCAAATGCCCCTTCCTGCCCCAATCACACCTAACCTCCCCAACCAAAACCCACCACACTACACCAACCCAGCTCCTAACACACAGATCACACCTCCTACAGCTCCCACCCCCACACCAACTCCATCCACCCCATCACACAACACTCACACTCATACCATCCCCCCAAACAACACTCACACTCCCATCAACCCCACACGCAACTCTCACACCAACACCTCCACCCCACGCAACACCCAAACACACAATGCAGTCACACGTAACACTCAGACCACACACACACCCACTCACCACACTAGGTCCAGGGACCCTAGACAAAACTCCCACACCCCCATACCTAAACAGCCTATCCAGACACCTTCCTCTGCCTCCTCTTCCAAACAGCAAACCTTCTTCACAGTAAACGAGCTCACCAACCTTCTCATTCAAGCCGTACAGGCAGCCGTCCGACTCCTCGATACCAGAGCCACCACCCAAGATGCCTACAATCAAGTCGTCGAAGTAGCCCACTCCGTTGTCGCCAACGCCCTCGTCTCCAGAACCCACCAGCAGCCTCAACAACCCACCACTCCTACCACCTCCACCTCCTCAAATCATCAAGATGTCTAATCTCGGGATCCTACACTGGAACGCCCAGGGTCTCAGACACAAGGTACAACATCTTGAAGGCATAGCCAAGACTGACAACATTGATGTCATCATGGTTCAAGAAACCCTGTGCACAGAGCAACACCCTCCAAAAATCTCAGGATACAATGGATTCTACCAGCACTGGTCTCCAGGGGAGAACAGAGGCAGCGCCACCTTCATCAGGAAAAACCTATTAGCAAAGGAAATAACCCGACCGGTCTGCTGTGGCGAAGATGCCGACGTCCTCGCTGTTAACATCCAACTTCAAGGCAGCTGCATAGACCTGTACAACATTTACAGACCACGGAAAGGTAGCTTAGACCTGACTACCCTCTTCGGGCTAACCAGTCATCGTGACTTGGTAATAGGAGGCGACTTCAACGCGCACCACCCAAGATTCAGGTATGAGCGCCCCTGTGCTGCAGGCAGACACATCATGAGCCTGCTGAATGACCAAGAAGATGTCTCCCTGCTCAACGATCATGAGCCAACACACGACAGAGGTGGAATACTGGACCTCACCTTTGTCTCCAATTCCCTAAAGCAGGACGCCACATGGAGAGTTCATCCCCTGGTCACAAGCGACCACTATGGGATCCATCTCACACTGCCAATTCCTGAAATCTTCCAAATCCCTGCTCCTCCCCCTCGATGGAATTTCAAGAAGGCCGACTGGGGCCGATTCCAGGAGCACCTCAGCAATTGGTTTTCAGCCTACGTACCATCTGAAGACATCGACCAAGCAGAGGCCGAGCTAGTCAATGCCCTGCAAGCTGCAGCAAACTCCTCCATACCCCTCTGCAAACCACAACACAAAACTCATCGGGACAGATGGTATTACTGTGCCAGAGTTAAAGAACTCAACCACCGGCTCAACGTCATTCGGAAAATGCACAGGAAACGTCGCACTGAAGACTCCTACCGCACTCTCCAGGCAGTCAAACAACATGTCCATGAAGAGACTCGCAACATCAAGAGGAATAAATGGCTAGAGTGGTGTTCCAACCTAGATGCTCACACCTCTGTGGGCCAGATGTGGAGGAGCATCAACTCCTTTGCTAAAGGAAAACCTCCTAAAATCACCCCCCACAGGGATCCTAGCAGGGCAGCAGAAGAACTCGCCATCAAATTCGCGGATAGAGCAAGCTCTAACCAGCTCCCCATCACCACCAGAGCAACACTCCAGGACCTCACCACTGCAAGATGGGAAGAAATAGAAGAGGCCATCAACACTGAAGATGAAACAGATGTTCCATTCTCCCTGACTGAGCTACTAAGAGTAAGCAAAAGCTCTAAGAACACAGCCCCAGGTGCCGACAGAATAACATACACAATGATCCAAAAAATGGGGCCCCAAGGGGAGCTTGCTCTACTCTCTCTGATCAATTTGACATACACACGAAGAATCAGACCAGCCTCATGGAACAGAGCAGACATTCAGCCCATCCCAAAACCACAGGACCCTGACAACCCTCGCCCCATCTCCCTCCTAAGCTGCCTGAGCAAGACGGCAGAAAAGATGGTACTTAACAGAGTCCGCTGGAAATGCCCACCCTTCCCAGAAAACATGTTTGCCTACCAGCCTGGCTTAGGCACCTCAGAATGCATAGCCTCCATGCTATCATTTCTCAACAACAGCCGTGGTTACATTGTTTTTCTAGACCTAGAGAAGGCCTTTGAACTAGCCAATGTGCCGGCAATACTCTCTGCTCTCGTATCCAAGCAGATCAAAGGTAACCTTCTCTCGTGGATCAAGCAGAGTCTACAAAATCGTAGTGCACGAGTCAAAGTAGATGGGCACTACTCCACCTACAAAAACCACGAAAATGGGACCCCCCAAGGTGGAATTCTTAGCCCCTTCCTATTTAATTGTCTCATGGAAAAACTCATGCACATCGCACTACCGCATGGAGCCAAACTCTTCAACTATGCGGACGACTTTGCCCTTGTCACAATAGGACACAGAAACTCTAACAAGACACAGCGCTGCCTCACCAAGATTCACCGAGCCTCCATCTCCCTTGGAGTAAGAATCAATGCCCGCAAAACCAAGGCCCTTCCCATCCACCAGTGGAGACCAGACACTAATCTGGTCATAGGTAATGAACCTGTGGACTGGGTTACCAAACACCAATACCTGGGTGTAATCATCGACCAAGGACTAACCTTTGGACCAGAAATTCAATACTTGCGCGACAGGTGTAGCCAGCGACAAGCGATCCTTCGTCGGATGTCGGGCCTCTACGATGGTGCATCATTTAATGTCCTCAGAACCTTCTATGTACAAGCCATACGCAGCCTCATTGACTATGCTTGTCCCACACTCTGGCTACTAAAAGACCGACAGTGGGACAAAATAGAAGTAATTCAAAACAACGCCACACGTACCATGCTAGGAGCCCCCATGTGGACCAAGAGAGAAAACCTCCAGATGGAATCGGGACTCATTCCACTCAAACTCAGAGCTCAGCAAAGACTGACCCTCCTTGTGGCCAAAACCACCACTGCCCAACATAAATGCCTAGCTGGCACAAATCTCCATCTAGCCCTCAATTGCCAGCCCAACCACCATCCTAGAACCTGGGCAGCCAAGGTCTGCGCTAGCCTGCAAGCACTGCCAGTCAGAGAGAGCATCCTAGCCAAGATACAAGACACACCGCTTCCTGAATACAGATGCCCACCCCCATGGAATGACCAACCACTCGATATAAAGATCGAGCTCCCTGACAACCCCAAAAGCTTGGTAAACCCGCTTGTCCTTAAAAACATATATAAGGACAAAATACAGAGCTGGAGCAGGCCAAACTCTCAAGTCTACTACACTGACGGTTCAGTAAACCAAGATACTGGAGCCTCAGCCGCCGCCTTCATCACTGGAAACCACGTCCTATCCTGGAGACTGTCAAACTCCTGCTCATCGCTCCAGACTGAGCTTGTGGCCATAGCCAACGCCCTTGACTGCTTCATCCAGCAAGAAGCTGACCATGCCCTTATTCTCTCTGATTCTAAAGGCTCCTTACAGGCCATCAAGAAGCCACTCCTCAGAGACAATATTCGCATCATCACGACCATCCTCAGCCACTACCACAGGATAACCAGCCTTGGAAAAGCCATCACTCTTGCCTGGATTCCCAGCCACGTCGGCATCAAGGGAAATGAGGAAGCCGATCAAGCCGCCAAACAAGCCACTCTCAGAGCAGAAATCCAGATATCTCTGTCTCCTGGGATGCAACAGATTAAAAATAAAGCCACCAAGTCACTCCTTAACACCTTAATAACTAAACACAACCTGTGCACAGACATTGGCTCCCCCTCCACCTGGTGGTACAAAGCCACCACTGATCTTCGGTGTATCACCCTGCCGAAGAGCCTTCGACGAAGCACTGAGGTCAATGTGTACCGTCTGAGACTCGGGTACAAGTGCACCTGGCAAATAGTAGAGAATATCATCAAGGAATGCACCTTTTGCCAGGTAGCCTCACCACATCCACTGCTACACTACATCCTGGAATGTGATTCTTTTTCAGAGATTCGACGGAAAACTGGTGCCCCCGCAACATCTAGCGAAGACCCAAATGCCCTTCAGGTTGCTAGCTCCATCATCAGACTAGCAACAAATAACCACATGAACAGTCTATCAAATATTATCAGACAATACCCTCCACCAAGATAGCCATGCAATAACTCTTTCTCTCTCCCCCAAAACAGGAATTCATTTATGTTGTTTGATGTAAACTAATAATTCACAACTGAATATTTATGCTCTCCGTTATCTTTACAGTTTGGCACAATCTCACCTGCGGGCCAATTAGGAAAGTCCGATCATCACCAATAAGAATTCACCCCACCTCCTCACCAACAGGAAAGCCCATTCGCCAGCAAGAGCGAATACCACGTACACTCCGAAGAAAATCTCACCCCACCTGCGGGCCACAAGTGGAAGGTCCGCTCACCCTCAAGGGTGAACATCCAACAAAAAAAAAATCAACTCCATGTACGGTTGGGCTGACCACGGGTTAACACCATTATCTCGGAGATATAAACCTTGTTGGGCTACCGATGGAGCTGGGTGATCAGCTATTCCCCCACATCCATCTTCTCCCCCCCCCTCAAAAGGAGTCTGATTATTAATATTATTCATCATTTTATTAACTTCGATTTCAGTATTACTACTTGTAAAATAGTCCTGTGATATGAAGCATTTATTGCATTTATTTCTTTTGTTTAACAATTGTTAAAAACATTACAAATTTAGTATTTATTGCACAACTTGCTTTTCTCAGAGGGTATTACATGATAAAATACCTCTGTAAACAGCAACTGACACACACACACCTTTGCAGGATGTAAGGAAATACTTTTTCAGTGTAAGAGTAGTTGATAATTGGAATTCGCTAAGCGAGGAGGTAGTTAATGCTATCTCAATCCATAGATTTAAGGACAGGTACGATAAGTATCACTAAGTCTAAAATGGAACCGATCAGGAGACGGGAAGATACGAGCTTTGGGCTCCTTCCCGTAAACACAATTAGGTAATCACACACACACACACACACACACACACACACACACACACACACACACACACACACACACACACACACACACACACACACACACATATATATATATATATATATATATATATATATATATAATATATATATATATATATATATATATATATATATATATATATATATATATATATATATATATATATATATATATATATATATATATATATATATATATATATATATATATATATATATATATATATATATATATATATATATATATATATATATATATATATATATATATATATATATATATATATATATATATATATATATATATATATATATATATATATTTATATATATATATATATATATATATATATATATATATATATATATATATATATATATATATATATATATATATATATATATATATATATATATATATATATATATATATATATATATATATATACACGTGTGTGTGTGCATAAAACGTGTGTGTATTTATGTATGTATGTAACTATAGAATTATGTCTGTCTATTAGCCTAATTATAGCTGTTTCATCTGGCTTAGATACGATGCATGGAAACCCCACAACTACTGATTCTGTTTGCATTGCTTGGTAATGTATCATACAAATAGAACATACCTCCATGATATGAACTAATTCTTATCTTACATATGCTAGTCAATTAATGGCATATATATATATATATATATATATATATATATATATATATATATATATATATATATATATATATATATATATATATATATATATATATATATATATATATATATATATATATATATATATATATATATATATATATATATATATATATATATATATATATATATATATATATATATATATATATATATATATATATATATATATATATATATATATATATATATATATATATATATATATATATATATATATATATATATGTATGTATGTGTGTGTGTGTGTGTGTGTGTGTGTGTGTGTGTGTGTGTAATTACCTAATTGTGCTTAAGGTAAAGACCCAAAGTTCTTAACTTCCCATCTCCTGGTCGGATCCATTTTGTACTAGTGATACTTATCATACTAGTCCTTAAAACTATGGATTGAGTTAGCATTAACTACCTTCTCGCTTAGCGAATTCCAAGTATCAACTACTCTTACACTAAAAAAAAAAGTACTTCTTTAAATCCTGCAAAGAAGTTTTCTTACGAAGTTTCTAACTATGACCTCTAGTTCTAGTGCCAGCCATACCATAATATCAATCACTATCCACTCTGTCATAACCATGAAATAATTTAAAAACTGTAACCATATCCCCTCTCCATCTTCTAGCTTCGAGTGATGGTAACTCTGATTCCCTCAGCCTCTCATCATAACTCGGATTGCGTATTTCTGGCACCAGTTTCGTGGCATGTCTTTGAAGTTCTTTCAGCTTATCTACGTGCTTTTTCAAGTGCGGATTCCAAAGGGGGCTGCATATTCGAGCTTTAGCCTCACATTTCTGAACATTTCTTTGTCCATGTGCCTGAAGGATACCCTTACATTTGCTAAGAAAGAATATGCTGCCCTTACTATGCCATTTATATGCAATTCTGGAGACAAATCGGCCAGTATGTTTACTCCTAGATCTCTTTCATTCTCTGTCTCTTGAAGTTTTACTCCTGCCGCCCAGTAGACAAGTGTGGGCCTTCTTGCACTTGTACCCATTCTCATTACCTTACATTTTGAAGCACTGATTTCATTAGCCACTTTTCTGACTATTTATGCAGACTATTCAGATCTTTTCGGAGTTCTCTACCATTGTTCTCGTTTCTTATTTTTTTCCCAATCTTTGCATCATCTACAAACATATGTGTGTGATTACCTAATTGTGATTACCTAATTGTGTTTACGGGAAAGAGCCCAAAGCTCGTATCTTCCCGTCTCCTGATCGGTTCCATTTTTAGACTTAGTGATACTTATCATACCTGTCCTTAAAACTATGGATTGAGATAGCATTAACTACCTCCTCGCTTAGCGAATTCCAATTATCAACTACTCTTACACTGAAAAAGTATTTCCTTACATCCTGCAAACAAGTTTTCTTCCGAAGCTTCAAACTATGACCTCTAGTTCTAGAGCCAGCCATATCGAAATATCGATCCCTATCCACTCTATCATAACCATGAAGGAATTTAAAGACTGTCACCATATCCCCCCTTACTCTTCTAGCTTCGAGTGATGGCAAGTCTAATTCCCTCAGCCTCTCATCATAACCGAGATTGCGTATTTCTGGCACCAGTTTCGTGGCATGTCTTTGAACTTTTTCAAGCTTAGCTATGTGCTTTTTCAAGTGCGGATTCCAAAAGGGGGCTGCATATTCGAGTTTTGGCCTCACATAGGTTACATAAATATTTCTGAACATTTCCTTGTCCATGTGCCTGAAGGCTACCCTTACGTTTGATAAGAATGCATATGCTGCCCTTACTACGCCATTTATATGTATTTCTGGAGACAAATCTGCCAGTATGTTTACTCCTAGATCTCTCTCATTTTCTGTCTCTTGAAGTTGTACTCCAGCCACCGAGTAGTCAAGCTTGGGCCTTCTTGCACTTGTACCCATTCTCATTACCTTACATTTTGAGGTATTGAATTTCATTAGCCACTTTTCTGACCACTCATGCAGATTATTTAGATCCTCCTGAAGTTCTTTACCATTGTTCTCGTTTTTTACTTTCTTCACAATCTTTGCATCATCTGCAAACATATTCATGAATGAATTTACAGACTCTGGTAGGTCATTTACAGATACAAGGAACAAAAGTGGCCCTAAAACTGAACCCTGTGGAACTCCACTACTAACTCTTCTCCATTCAGACACTGAGTGTCTTACTCTAACCCTCTGTTCCCTTCCTTCTAAGTAAGTTTTTATTCATTCCAAGACATTTCCACCTATTCTAGCCATTGATTGCAGCTTCCTAATAAGTCTCCCATGTGGAACAGTGTCAAACGCTTTCTGGAAGTCTAGGAATATGCAATCTGCCCAGCCCTCTCTTTCCTGTAAGATTTGGCTTACCTCATCATAAAATTCTAATAAGTTTGTTACTGTTGATCTTCCTTCTCTGAAGCCATGTTGCCTCACTGACAAAAAGTTGAAGGATTCCAAGTGAAGAGAGATATGTTTCCTTAGTAGTTTCTCCATAAGTTTGCAAACTATGCTGGTCAAGGAAACTGGTCTATAGTTCAGAGCCGTATCCCTCCTTCCCTTTTTGAAGATAGGTATCACATTTGCTTGTTTCCAGCATCTTGGAATCTCCCCCGACTCCAGTGACTCCTTAAATATGATACTTAGTGCCACTGATATTGTGTTTGCGCATTTTTTAAGCACATGAGGGGATATGTCATCAGGACCTGTAGCTTTATGAACATCTAAATCCATCAGCGCTTTGCATACCTCTGTGGCTGTAAGGTTGATGTTCTCTAGTACCGGCCCTTGAGCTTCTATCACTGCAATCTGAGGGGGTGGGGTATTTTCTACTCTAAATACTGACTGAAACTCCTTGTTCAATTCTTTGCAGATCTCTTCGTCCGTCTCAGTGATGCTTCCATCCGCTCTCTTTAGCCTTAAAACCTGTTCTTTTACCTTCAGTTTTCCTCTGATAAAGCTGTGGAAAAGCTTGGGATTTTCTTTAGCCTTCCTGGTGATGTCCCTCTCATAATCTCTCTCTGCCTCTCTCCTTTTACTTAGGTAGTCATTTCTTGCTCTTTTGTAGGTTTGCCAGGCATTTATGTTTTTTCTCCTCCTATACCTTTTCCAGCATTTGTCTCTCCACTCCTTAGCTCTTTTACACCCATTATCGAACCATTTCTCTCTGGCATGAATTACACCTACTTTGGTGACAGGTATGCAGCAATCTACTATCTTCCCATATTTCTCACAAAAGATGTCATACATTTCTTGTACAGATTTGTTGTAAAATAAGGTTCTCCAGTCAATAACTGCAAAAAGCTCATTCATTTTGATGTAATCTCCTTTCGGATAGTTCCTCCTCATGTCCTCAGTGCCTCTACTCTCAGGAAGAATGTCTTCAATGATATACTCCATCAACAACACACAGTGGTCACTCTTTCCAATTGGTGGTTCATACTCAATATTTTCAATATCCAACACATTATCTGTGAACACCAGATCAAGTAGTGATGGCTCATCCCCACCCCTGGCTCTTGTTGGTTCCATTACATGTTGGTGTAGGAAATTCCCTTGTACGCAATCTAGGAATCTTGCCCCAAATGAGTCCTCACCACTGTGTGGGTCAAGATTTATCCAATCAATCTCTTTATGATTAAAGTCTCCCATAATCAAAATCCTACATTTTTTCTCCCGCGCCATGTTAACAACTGAGTTTATGACTTCAATCGTACCTATATGACTTTCCTCATAAATTTCAAGCCTATTTTGGTTCCTTGGTGGGTTGTATACAACAGTTATTATAATGCTCTCTGACCCAGTATTTATGCGAGCAACAAGAAATTCCCTGAACTCACTTTCTATAGCCAAGTTTATTTCTTCAACTTGAATCCTCTCACTTATGAGCAGTGCTATCCCTCCACCAGTCCTCTCAGATCTTTCGACCCTTAGTATTCTGAAGCCCTTAGGAAAAACTGTGACACTGTTTATGTCCTCACTCAACTTAGTCTCTGTAATTGCTACTATATCTGCCTTACTGTTGTGAATCCTATCTTTTAATTCTACTGCCTTGCCAGCTAATCCATCAGCATTTGTGTATAACAATCTTAATGAGGCCCCATCCCCTGATCTTCTGTCATTATCTTCTTTATCTCCCCTTTGTCTGGAAGTATTCTGTAACGAAAATTTTTCTTCTCTTCTTCATTTCTTTCATCATTTAACCTTCTTGCCTCTTGCAACAAGTTTTTGATCTTTCCCATCTCTTCCTGTGTTCTGTATCGTCTAATGAACACTTCTTTGCATTCTTGAAGGTCTTTTAGACTTTTTTTTCTCAACAATATTTCCCTACATGTCTCCCCTCTCTCAAAGGTTACTTTTGTTGGTCTCGGCTTTCCTTCCCTCGAATATTTACCTAGTTGGTGTATGTTTACAATATCCTCAGGACCACATACTACTCCAAGCTTTCTTATCAGGTCTACAACGTTAGCTTTATTTTCTTCAAGTCTCCCCTGCCATGTTGGCTCCTGGGATTCACTTATGCCTGAGATTACCACTGTCTTCTCCTTATCAAGTGCCTGTCTGATGAGTGGGTTTGCCCTTTCCATCACAACGTCTTTCATTTTTTCGATTACTGTCTCTTTATAGTCAACTGTTTGTATGTTTTCCAGTGCCACCACCTTTACAGCCTCTTTTACTGCCACATTCCCCTTTAGTGCATCAGCAAAGGACGTTTTCATGGCATCATTTTCCATATTCAGCTCCTGGAACTCTTTTCTGAACTGTTCAATGTTTTCCTTAATCTGAACATTCCAAGCAGCAATCTCGTCTCTCTCAGAAGAGAGCAGTGAACTAACATCTAATTCCTTTAGGTTGTCATTTAGCTGTTTGTTTTTATCTTCTTGTTTAGAAATTCTAGATTCTAGTTGACTCTTTTCCCCTTCCAGCTTCTTTATTCTTTTTTCTAGTTCCTTTCTCTCCTGCCCTTGTGCTTTATTTGCTTCCTCCAAAGATCTTATTTGTTCTCTGAGTGTTTCATTCTCTTTCATTTCTCCATCCATATTCCGAATTTTATCATCAAGGCTTGTAACCATTTCCTCTAACTTCTTGATTCTCTGTTTAAGTCCTCTGATGACTACCCCTTCTCCCGACCCATGGGTGGGAGAGGTTTGGGACAGAGATGGCTTCATTTTTATGTTCTCCCTCTCACAGAATATAGAAAGAAGACGAGAGAGGAAAAAAAAAGAAAAGAGAAAAACTTCTAATTTACCTTCACACAGAATTTTTATATCTCCATATAAGTGCTATTTAGTGACTCAGTTTGTCTCCTTTCTGGTAACACACATCTTAACTTAAAAACTTGACCATGGTAATTTAAGTATAAAAAGAAAAGAAAAACAAAAGTCAAACCTGAAGGAAAATTCGAATTTGTGTTCGAGGTGGCACCCACCTGTTTCTGTTATATATTCTTCCTAACTGATAAACTGACTTGCTAACCAAGATATGTTATCACGGGATTTAGACTTTACATTTAACTCAATATATATACAAAATAACAAAATAGCAAAAGAGAAAGCTAAAAGAAAAGCAAAAAAAAATGAAGAAAATAGGACTGCTGTACTACTTGGCAACTTAACTCAGTACTGTTGACAGGTGGGTATTTGGTAATTTTTTTTTCTTTTATTATTCAATTTTTTCGTGTATCAAACTAACTAACTAGTTAATATAAATGGGAAGGATACTGATTTTAACAATATATAGAACCACAGGATCAGGTAAAACGGCTTAAGAGCTTTCCCCAGTTTACACAAAAAATTAGGTAATGTGGTGTGATGGCTCCACGTCTGGCAACTCTTCTAGATTTCCCTCAAGGCAGAAACTGGACGGCAGCTT
>JAXCGZ010000802.1:0-7500 GCA_037179515.1 Halocaridina rubra
AGTATATCTACATTTTCAAGTAGCACCGTCAAACAAAAAACTAATGACTGAATTACCACAATTTACTGGAAATAAAAATGTTTGTTAAAAAAGTCAATCAAGGAACACAAGTCTGAATGATCGCAATGGTTATTATCTGCATGCAGCAGATAACAACCATTGCAATCATTCGCTGTCATTTAATCCTACACATTTCACTGGTTTAGATATATATATAAAAAAAAAAACACTTCTGGCTTAGAGCAAAAAACTGGTTTAGAGGAAAAAAACGTCCGAATATTGCTATCATATTTTCTGTTTTACGAACAATGAGCAACTGACAGTTCAGCAAAAATAGGATAGTAGTAAAATCTCAGCAGAATCCATGATAATGATTGCAGTAGCCTTGTCATAAACATGTGAGACTAAAGATCAACATGTCATTAGGAGAAAATTCGTGTTCACTTCAACTGCAAACTGCTGGCTTATCATTTAATTTAGTGTCTTAATATCAAGACTTTAATTTTGCATTTAGAGTTTTGTGTGACCTAATTGCTTTAAAAGCACTAATCTTACCTTCTTCCACTAAACTTTTACTTTCAGCTATTTTACTAGACTCGGTCTAAGTGTCTTGAGTTCTAGAACATTTTTTTATAATTGAAATAACAAAGCCAGATATACTAGGAATAGGATTATCTTCACACATGTATTCACACGTATTGCATTAAAATAAATGTGCAGACAGAACGAGACTCATCACAGACATAAAGATAGATCACAATGATTGCTCTTCTCTGAAATTACGACATCTTCACCAGACTGCCTTACATACAAGAATAAACAGGATGCATACATGTTTAAAAATTTGTTTCGTTCGTTCATAATCGTTATGCACTAATGGCCCAGCTCTTGTCTATTGATGTGTGCATTTTTTTTTTTTCAATTTCAGACCTTACTTCTATGTAACACGAGGAGGAAAACTGCTTGCTACTTATTGTAGCTGTCGCCTCCCAAGGCAATGATTCTTATATACTTACAGTAGAGTAGGCTACCTATAACATAGGCTTTAAACATGAAAACCATAACAACTAGTTTGATTTCTGACACATTTTTCAATATTTAGTCTATTTTTGGGATTATGTATAGCAAGGAATAAAAAATCTGTAGATTTCGCTCATTTTAGAGGAAAAATCAGAAAATCTGAGACATGCTAAAAAATCTGTAGATTTCAGATTAATCTGTAGATCTGGCAACAACAGAACGTACTCTTTCAGTTGGAAATTATTGTACCGCCTCTAATGTATTTCTTACCTGCAAAAATGATAATAATCATAAAAATAGAATCAGAATTTCAGATCAAAACTTAGCACGAGGGTCTGCCCCTCTCTTTTTTATCTCTTACTTTATTTAATTTTCGTGCTTTTCCCTCCAATTCCCTTATACCCTTAATTCCCTCCCCTTTTTTCCCCTCCTATCCTATCCCATCCTAATAATAATAATAATAATAATAATAATAATAATAATAATAATAATAATAATCTTGTAGATATCTTTTATGTTGCCGAGTGTAGGCCAGTATATATATGAATGTTGCTATTATATCACATATCCCATTTTCGTCACAGATGACCTGGGATTAATGAGATGTATATAAAACACTCCTTCCTCAACAGGGTTTATTACGTAGAAAAAAGATTAATAATATGTTACATAAACTTACGACTAATGGATTTACAAGAACAAATGAAAATCTACTTGGAGGGATCAAAACCATAAGTACTTTATACGGAATCAAATATAAAGGAATTACATCCTATATTATCAATTTGCTTGTAAATAGCGGTAATTTTAAATGGAGAATATCTTTGACAAAATACGTAACTGCTTAAATACATAACAGCCTCCTTAAACTTATAAGCCACGAGGGAGGTTGGGAACAAGCTGTAATATGAACAAAAAGGCATCCAGAAAGAATGCGTTCACTCCCTAGCACAGCACTTAGTTGTGAGGTTTGCTTCTTTTTTAGACCTTCAGTTGTGTACTCAGTAGCGCCTTGGCACACTAATATACTGTATTAATCAACAGAGCAGCCGAGGAAACTATGGACAGAATAAAGGAAAATGAGGACAAGGAAAGGAGGGAAAATGTTATAGAATCTCAGAAAGAATCGGTCAGTGAGAAACAAGAAGACGATATGAAGCATTGTCAAGAAATCTTCCAGAGAGTATAGGATAGCAGTAGAGGACTTAAATATAAAGTCATAATATTAGGAGAAAGGGAAAGGGAAAACTAGACCTACCCTTGTACAGTTAACAGAAGAAAGAAGGAAATGGAAAATTATCACAAAAAGAAAAAAAAAATCTAGAAATAATATTGATAATGAAATTAAAAAGATAATAATTTATCTGGCTTTAACAAGAAAAAAAGAGAAGAAAACAAAATCCTTAGAGAAGAATTTAAGAGGAAAAGGAATGAAGGAGGTCACTGAAAAATAAAGGAAAAATAATTCATCTTAATAGACAAGGCCAAGAGCTTAGTAGGCCTAAAGGAAAAATAATTCATCTTAATAGACAAGGCCAAGAGCTTAGTAGGCCTACGTGACTAGTTACAAATATATATATATATATATATATATATATATATATATATATATATATATATATATATATATATATATATATATATATATATATATATATATATATATATATATATATATATATATATATATATATATATATATATATATATATATATATATATATATATATATAAAAGGATGAAGGAGACAGAAATTAGTTTCAAGTTAATGTGTGTACAAGTATTTGCCAAATGTAATATGACTGAATTAGAATTGTTAGATGTAAATATTATAAGCAAGGTAAAGATAAGTTAAGATATCATGGTAATTGAAAGAATGAGAGATTTAAAAGACTAACAACGGAGGAGGTAACTTGTGTGTATTTAGAAAAAAAAAAAAACAGCAAATTTTACAAAAGTGTAAAAGTAAAATGAAAGATGTTTTATTTTTAGTGGACAAATTTCTAGAGAAATTTTCTCTAGTGTTTTGGTCCATTTTCAGTGGAGGTTAATTTTAACAAAGAAAGAAATAATAATTTAGGGAAAAAAAGGAGAAGAGTTCATTACACAATAAAATGAAGAAAATTATTATGAGTAATTTTGGCCACGTAGGATTTCAAGGAAAACAAAATATAAATGATAACTGACAAAATTATACTGGACTGGATGACTGATTACAATTTGATTATGCTAAATGATGATCATAATTACGAAAGAGAAATTACTTGGCAAAAAGGGGAATAAAGGAGGCCATGAAAAGTGAAAAAAAGCTATTTGATAATAGATCAGCATTAGTTGCTTTATTTTATTTTACAAACCAAGAACAAATAATTTACAAATGAAAGATAAAAATAGACACAAGAGCGATGATACAAAGTGTTTAATGTGCGAAAGTGCGATAGAAGAAGACCTGAAATATTTCCTTTTGTGGTGTAAAGGTTGCAACGAATTGAAAGTCAAAGAATTCTTGCTCCAAGAGTTCTGAATATGTGTTTTCACATATATTTAGGACTAAATAAACCTAATAGGACAAATACTGTTTGAAATAGACAAAAGAGAAAAACAAAGGACATTTTACAGAGAGAAACCAAAAGGCCAACACGATAAAAACGCATTTTAAAGAGAAACGCCGTTGTAAGGGCATTGCTACTCAACCAGAACCTGAACACTTATCATGAGACTTAGATTCGAGTCTTGGTCAGTAGTAAAGTATGATTCCTGTTTTCACTATGTTAATGTGCTTATTTGATTATTGTTGGGGTCTATATAGCATGGGATTTGAATTAAATGCAACAATGAAGCCACGAGTGAGATTGGGGAGAAGCTGTAATAGGAACAAATAGCATTCAGAAAGAATGTGTTCACTCTCTAGCACAGCAGTTAGTTGTGAGGTTCGCTTCATGTTTTAAACTTTCAGAGGAGTTAGTAGCGCCTTGGCACAATAATTATGTGTCTTAGGCTCGAGTCCCAGCTAGGGGTAAAAAAAGATTATTTTTCACGTATGTTAATGTGTTAATTTGATATATATATATATATATATATATATATATATATATATATATATATATATATATATATATATATATATATATATATATATATATATATGAGTTGAAGGAAGGGAATCTCTTAATATGAAAATGCTGGAAATTTTAATATTTCCACATATCGTGGATTATCTTTACTTTATGTAATTCTCGTGCCCAGGCCCGATGAGGGCTGTTTTTTTTTTTTTTTTTTTTTTTTTTTTTTGCCAGTCCTGGTGTCACAATCATAAAAGAATTCTTATATAAAAAAAATCAGAAAAAAACTGCAAAATGTGCACAGGTCTTGAAGAAACACTATATATATATATATATATATATATATATATATATATATATATATATATATATATATATATATATATATATATATATATATATATATATATATATATATATATATATATATATATATATATATATATATATATATATATATATATATATATATATATATATATATATATATATATATATATATATCTATCTATCTATATATATATATATATATATATATATATATATATATATATATATATATATATATATATATATATATATATATATATATATATATATATATATATGTATTACTGCCCTTTCAAGAATGAACAAAGGCCGATTCATTATATCGATGACTGTACGAGTCAAGGTTATCATGTATTATTGTATATATACGTATACAGTACAAAAAGATGATCTAGAATTTTGAGGAAGCTTTTGTTCAAACGAACTTGGCCATCAAATACACTCAGGTACTGCATAATACATAGAAAAAAAACATTGAAAATATTGTATTTCCGTTAAATAGAATTTTATATACATATAAGGAAGATTAAATTATTATTTCTTAGAGTAAGGTATTTTGTTTGATGTCTACGTTTAACGTCATAACCATTGTACAAAATGGAAATAAATGTTTGTTTGTTTGTTTGTCATGTTCACTGTGTATTCTAAGTAGAAATTTGTGAATTTTTGGAATTCATAATTAATAAAGAATATATATTTGTAATAAGGATTGTGAAAACTAATGTCCATTTTATCGCAATTTCCTATATCCACCAGAGTGAATTTCCAAGATGGCCGACATACGTTTTACTTTTATATTCATAAATATACATCTAATCGACCAATTTAATAAGGTTAACCCAATCTTCCCCAGTTTTTAGGGTCATGAATGTTACATTTACCATGAAGATAATCCCAATTTGATGAGTTTCTAATTATCAGGTTGCATAGCACAGAGTAAGAATATCATCATGAAATGACATCTCATTTTGTAGTTTTGTTTCCAGATATGTCCTGTAATGATTAGGTTCTCTCATTTCACCCTTTAAGGAAATTAGTAGGTCATGAGTAAGCTGCCAGTAAGCAGATTGTGATCTTAAGGGGGGCTTACACGGTCAAACGGTTCGTCGAACGCGGTTCGACAGACAACTGTTTGAAGTGATGATCGAACGTGTGAACGGGGTATTTGGTTGTCGAACACATTTGTCAAACGTGTTCGACAACCAAATACCCCGTTCACACGTTCAAACATCACTTGTCTGTCGAACCGCGTTCGACGTACCGTTTGACCGTGTAAACCCCCCTCTAGCTATGGACAATACAGACTGGAAGAAGTGTATTCTATGTCAAATTGATACTGCTAGCAAAGGATTTTTTGTTCTTAATCTAAGTTGTTGTTTATTTTTTTTTATAACTGTGACACCAGGACGGGCCAAAAAATTAAAAAATAAAAACAAATCTACCCTCGTCGGGACTGGGCGCGAAGAAAACATAGAGAGAAACAGAGATGGGGAGTATTGTGACTTGTTAGGTGTGAAGGGATTATAAGACGAGTAACGAATATCGGTGTTAATGTAGGCATAGAAAGAGAACCGTAACTGTAGGAAGACTTAACATCGAACTGTCCTGGACAGTCTTACTTAGGTCCACAAGACTCTTCAGCTGTAGTATCGCAACGGGCGGTTGATGCCATGGACCAACCTACTACATGGTAGAGTAACATACGAAAAAAAAAAAATATTAAGATCTGTGAAATAAGTAGCTAGCCTAAAAGATGGAATATATGAAAACATTCAGATTTTTTTTTTTTTAGAATGAATGCAAAATGTAAATAAGGTAAAAAAAGAAACTAAATACGAGATGCACCTACAGTGAGCTGGAGACCGCATGCAATATGTCATTACCACAGGTACCTACACTGTGCAGAAAAATAGGTAGAAGAGGAAACTCATATAAATATTTGACTTGACATTACCATCTCCATCATCTTCCTTTGCAATATCAGCAACTGGCCTCTTGACAGGCAGTATTTCTTTTTCTCTGAGAAAGATGACGAACAGCAGCTTTTTGTACTTTAAACAGATAAAGCTGGAAAGTCAGTAGAGAAAACTGCAGAAATTTCTCATTATCCAACATTTTAGCCACACTCAATAAGGCTATCTCACCATCTGAAGCCCACAGATTTGACTTGTTGCATTGCAATTCCTGCCGGGGAAGCAGGATTTTGACAATTCGCATTCAAAAGACCTTCCCTTGCAAATTCATTGTCACACTGAGCTATCTGACTCGATCAACCTTGATGACAAATAAACTTAAAACAAGGTATACATGGATGCCAGGAGACAAGGAAGAGGCAAAAACAGGACCCAGCTACACTAACTAGGAATAGTCAGAGGGAAATAATATTGTTAGTTACCCTATGTGAAAGAGTCAGATAGAAAAATAACAGAATACCATCACTTCTCTCATCTGAAGAATCCAATGAGGAGGATATTGTCAATACCTCAGTGACGGAGCTAAGTCTCAGTGAAATTAAATATTCAGAGTACATGTGCAAGACTGATAGAATTATTTGTAACGCCACAGAAATTTTTTCTGATGACAAGAAAGAAATGGACTCCATTAAAGAATTAAGCTCAAGATACGGTATTCCACAAGAGCAGTACATCCTGCTTCGCTGGATGCTGGAAGGACCAGAAGAACAGGTACAAAAAGAGATGAGGAACAGAATGGTTGAGTAGTCTGCAATATAATAAATCTTTATTTCCATTTCAATACAATGGGTATTCGTCAGCCAGGGCAAGCCCCAACCCCCCACTGTGGTGTCCAACCACAGCAGTTCCTGCCAGTAAACAGCTTAAACTCTCGGTCTTGGACGGGAACCGATCTTTCGACCTCGTGAATGCGAAGCCAGCGCGTTACCACTGTACTAGCCAGAACCAAAAGGCAAGTATACATATACCCAGAAGAACAAATGATGGATTCCGTACACTCCAAACTAGTGAAAACCAACAGGCTGTAGGATTAGCACTTGCGGCCGATATGATACAAGAAACATTGCTGATAAAAGTAAACCGAATCTTCTAAAGGGGGGTTTACACGGTCAAAC
>JAXCGZ010000802.1:12500-40443 GCA_037179515.1 Halocaridina rubra
GGAGTATATCATTGAAGATATTCTTCCTGAGAGTAGAGGCACTGAGGACATGAGGAGGAACTATCCGAAAGGAGATTACATCAAAATGAATGAGCTTTTTGCAGTTCTTGACTGGAGAAACTTATTTTACAACAAATCTGTACAAGAAATGTATGACATCTTTTGTGAGAAATATGGGAAGATAGTAGATTGCTGCATACCTGTCACCAAAGTAGGTGTAATTCATACCAGAGAGAAATGGTTCGATAATGGGTGTAAAAGAGCTAAGGAGTGGGGAGACAAATGCTGGAAAAGGTATAGGAGGAGAAAAAACATAAATGCCTGGCAAACCTACAAAAGAGCAAGAAATGACTACCTAAGTAAAAGGAGAGAGACAGAGAGAGACTATGAGAGGGACATCACCAGGAAGGCTAAAGAAAATCCCAAGCTCTTCCACAGCTTTATCAGAGGAAAACTGAAGGTAAAAGAACAGGTTTTAAGGCTAAAGAGAGCAGATGGAAGCATCACTGAGACGGATGAAGAGATCTGCAAAGAATTGAACAAGGAGTTTCAGTCAGTATTTACAGTAGAAAATACCACACCCCCTCAGATTGCAGTGATAGAAGCTCAAGGGCCGGTATTAGAGAACATCAACCTTACAGCCACAGAGGTATGCAAAGCGCTGATGGATTTAGATGTTCATAATGCTACAGGTCCTGATGACATATCCCCTCATGTGCTTAAAAAATGTGCAAACTCAATATCAGTGGCACTGGGTATCATATTTAAAAAGTCACTAGGAGTAAACATACTGGCAGATTTGTCTCCAGAAATACATATAAATGGCATAGTAAGGGCAGCATATGCATTCTTATCAAATGTAAGGGTAGCCTTCAGGCACATGGACAAGGAAATGTTCAGAAATATTTATGTAACCTATGTGAGGCCAAAACTCGAATATGCAGCCCCCTTTTGGAATCCGCACTTGAAAAAGCACATAGCTAAGATTGAAAAAGTTCAAAGACATGCCACGAAACTGGTGCCAGAAATACGTAATCTCAGTTATGATGAGAGGCTGAGGGAATTAGACTTACCATCACTCGAAGCTAGAAGAGTGAAGGGGGGATATGGTGACAATCTTTAAATTCCTTCATGGTTATGATAGAGTGGATAGGGATCGATATTTTGATATGGCTGGCTCTAGAACTAGAGGTCATAGTTTGAAGCTTCGTAAGAAAACTTCTTTGCAGGATGTAAGAAAATACTTTTTCAGTGTAAGAGTAGTTGATAATTGGAATTGGCTAAGCGAGGAGGTAGTTAATGCTATCTCAATCCATAGTTTTAAGGACAGGTATGATAAGTATCACTAAGTCTAAAATGGAACCGATCAGGAGACGGGAAGATACGAGCTTTGGGCTCTTTCCCGTAAACACAATTAGGTAATCACAATTAGGTAATCACACACACACACACACACACACACACACATATATATATATATATGATATATATATATATATATATATATATATATATATATATATATATATATATATATATATGATTCAGATATCTCTATTGAAGAATGTATAGAGCAAGCTGCCGTTGAGGTATACAGTTGTGTTGGATGAATCTGGAATGTTGTGCCTATTATTATTATTATTATAATTATTATTATTATTATTATTATAATAATTATTATTATTATTATCATTTTTATTATTATTATTATTATTATCATTGTTTTTACTAATATTATTATTATTATTATTATTAATATTATTTTATTTAAAAAATGAATATTACGTTTTGGCATATATATATATATATATATATATATATATATATATATATATATATATATATATATATATAATTACCTAATTGTGATTACCTAATTGTATTTACGGGAAAGAGCCCAAAGCTCGTATCTTCCCGTCTTATTGTCGGTTCCATTTTATACTTAGTGATGCTTATCATACCTGTCCTTAAAACTATGGATTGAGATAGCATTAACTACTTCCTCGCTTAGCCAATTCCAATTATCAACTACTCTTACACTGAAAAAGTATTTCCTTACATCCTGCAAAGAAGTTTTCTTACGAAGCTTCAAACTATGGCCTCTAGTTCTAGAGCCAGCCATATCAAAATATCGATCCCTATCCACTCTATCATAACCATGAAGGAATTTAAAGACTGTCACCATATCCCCCCTCAATCTTCTGGCTTCGAGTGATGTGGGAGTGTTTTATTACTCCGTTATAATTATTAGTACCAGACGGGTACAAGGTAAAAATGGACAAGCAGTGATTCCTTTATCTTAATTTATTCTAGAGTACAACACATCTTCGACGCCTCAATGCCCCCACCCTATGACTATCACAATCTATGATCTATTCGTGCCCCTGGTACTATTCTGACTAACTGTCGCTCTCTGACTGGCTTTCTGGTTGCCATGGGGATGCTTGAAATACCCCAACGGCAAGGCGTGTCGCTAAATCTACTTCTGCCAATTGCTTTCAGGTTCAAAGAGAAACCCTTCCTCCTGTGGGACGGGCTAATTCAGTTGACCTATAGAACGGAAAAGTTCCAGGTCAGAGCGTGGCTATTGGGTATCCCTCCAGGGCATATAGGATTACTTGTGATTTTAGGCTGGGCCACATTCCGGGTCTTTCCCAAATTCTTGAGGCATTTGGCGCCGGGTGCTTAAGCCCTCTGCTAAAGCACCTGGGTGCAGCCAAGCGCTAAGCCCTATGGATCTGTCTACCATACCCAGGTAAACAACTGGGAGAGTATTCTATTTCGCCCTTGACCTCTAGCCTCTCACGCTTCCCTTCATGACTTGTTATAGTTTCAGATTCTGACTTCAGCAAGGCTTCAGTCATACGACATCCCTCCCAACCAAAACTGAAATATCTTTTATTTCAGTCGAAGCATGGGCTATCTTTTGAGAGCTCTTGGATATATCCTAGCTAACACTAGTTTACAATAAAAATGGGGCCGAATTATTTAAGCTATTATCTAAGAATTCCTATTTCTATGAACCCTAAACAATCTTTAGTACAAACATATTCCTATATTTGAAAAATAAAAATTAACTTTAATCATTAGGATTTCAGTGTGTAACTACTCATTATTAAACACTAATTAAGATCACAAGTTAGTTTAGATCATGACGTTACTGTGTCTACTTCTCTCCTTTTTCAAAAGATTTACAAAATTGGTTAGCTACAGTAAACAGATAAATCATGTAGAACATTTGTATGTACGAACATTTAAAATGCGATAGACAATAACATAAATGGAAACTTCCTATCGTTACTATGGGGCATTGATTTGTCTTAAAATTAGGCCTTAAAAACTACTCCTGAAACAAACTATTGGTTACGATGTGAAAAGTCAGAAAACACTCATCATTCCAATGTGCAATTCCTATTCAGAGACACTCTGATATGAAAACTTAATGAACACAAAGATTAAATCATGATAATGCTAAAGCAAAACACTAATATTATTTAAGCAGAAGACAACTTATTACTGTCGGTGCAAATCATACAATCCATCAAAGGCACTTATTCAAAACTATCTTTAAAGGAGTCTCTGAGTTGTTGCTTAAAGTTATCTTAAAACTAGGTAAAACAAGTAATAAAAGGGGACCTCTTCTTTCCCATTTTTTTTCGGTTCTAAAGCGTGGGTTGTTCTTTCCAACAACTAATAAGGGATTTTTAAATACCCTTCTTTCTCTCTGGGATTTCATCAATTCGTTTACATGGCTTTTTAGAGTGCTTTTTTTTTTAGGATAATTTAAAAAGACTCTTGTTTTCTCTGTCCCTTGCTCATGAATTCTTGCTAGGCGCGATTCCACGGTTTCTCTCTGGGATTTCATTTTTTCACTCCCCCGCCGTCCTTGCTGCAGGCCCAGGTTTGTTACCATAAATTATCTCCATTTCCAAGATAGGCAAGACAAAGAGGAAGCGATCGATGCACCTTTCTAATCCTTCCAGCCTGGCTTTCTCATCCCGCCCTCGGCCGATCTTGACTAAGACCACCACGCAGGAGACCTGCAACGTCACAGCGATTTCTCTTCCGTACGGCAATCCACACGTACCTTCGAAGCAGACCTCGAAGCAGACCTCGGGATGAAAATTTGAACCTATGTCACTACTACAGTTGTAAGAAAGGTTCCCTATGACTTCTGGGTACCAACAATGGCCATACGTTGGTAATCGAGGCTATACTTTGCCTCCCCTGCAACTGCAAGTGATTGCAATCTCTATTCAATGGGCACTAGGGACTTGTCTGAGCGGACAAAATCTTAAGACTTTTAGAACTTGCAGGTCGGGGCTGCCTAGGAATAGGGTGGTAATGGAAGGTATGTGTCTACACAACTAGATTATTATTCCAAGATACTTAGGACTTAGCTGAGAAACTGCTACATAGCATTACTTTACTATAGACATCAAAAAGAACAATCACTAAATACTGAGAAAAACCACTAAAGAAATATTCTTATTAGCAGTGGCTACAATAACATCAAGTATGAATTAAGTTAAAAGATACAAATCATCAGGTTACTGCTGATTTCATTTCAAAAATAATAGTTAGCAACAGGCCATTGAGAGATAGCAACAATATCAGTCAACATAGTAACATTACTAATAATCATGATCAAAATAAGAATAATAAACAATAAAAATAAGTATACTAAATCAGAAATATCAATATATATACAATGGAGACTGGCATTCAGAAGTAAGAACAGAGTTCTATACTTATATTTCATAGTAATGCTCATTCTAACACAGTCTCTTTTACTATTCAAATTCCTGCCGTCATAATCTATGTATATATATAGAGTATAAGTGGCAACTTGCTGGCTCCACGATTTGTCAATGGGAGTTCTATCTATTCTCAAAACAGTTGCGACATGTGGCAAAAATATTTATGCAAATGGCGATACTACCGATGTCTTATCAGTATTTATGCAATAACAGCATGCAACAATCTATCGACCGCAATAAAATGTAGGCACAATTATCGCCTAGCTTCGCTGGAAAAAAATACAAAAAAAGAATCAGTGACGGCAATATTCTTGTAGTATAAGAAGGAGCTTCTGTCAGTCTCAGAGTCGAGTGAAAGGTAGAGAGAGAGAGAGAGAGAGAGAGAGAGAGAGAGAGAGAGAGAGAGAGAGAGAGAGAGAGAGAGAGAGAGAGAGAGAGAGAGAGAGAGAGAGAGAGCGACGGGGCGACCTTTAAATATGTCGCGGTCTCCACCCTGTGGTCAGCTGAGACGGGCCCCCGTCCTTTAACTTGTACTGAAAATAAAAAAGTGTCGCAGAGTATCTCTAATAATAAAATAATAAATAACCAAATGAAAGTGAACAAACGTGAGGAATGACTATCGATAGAGTTTCACGTTTATTGGCAGAGGGCTATTCTTATTCCCCATTAACAAAAACAAAAGCAAAAAGAACTTAGTGTACAACTGCAGATATGTCGAAGCATAAATCCATTTCTTTCTGTTTAATATTGCTAAGGACTTTACTGTAACAGCATACACATCCTCGTCTATAATGACAATCCTTTTCTTGCTAAAAATCAGAGGGTTGAGTCGGAGCGCACACACTCTGATGAAATTAAAGCAAAAGATTAAAATCATATGTGACAATATCTCTACTACTATCAACAAAAGTACAAATATCTTTTTCTTAACAGACGTCTTTTAATGACTTAAATATCATTAATTTTAAATTTAAAACTCAGCAGATAATCTCTAATAATCTCAATTATCTTAATTAGCTCAATTGTAATCTAAAATTCATGAAAATGATAGGGATTAACCATAGTTATCTCTAGATAATCTTTTCAAAACTCTTTAAGTAAGATTTTAAAGATTTCTTCGATACAAAAAGAACTATATAACAAAAACGGGTATCAACGAATATAACAAGTCTATCTCTGTGTATGCAATAATAAAAACAAAAAGTATATTTCATTAGCAACAGTAAAGAATGCATTTTGCTTAAGTTTCAAAATCTCGTAAGGAGTTGTACATGAACAATTCAAACAGAAAATATATATATTCTCCTTTACTATCTCGAATTTAACTTATTTAAATTACTAAACAACAGAATTTCCTCCAGAACAGGGAGAAGTTCGGTCTGCTTTTACGGGGGGTGCACATGTGGGCGCTGTTTTCTCCCCTGTTCTTTTGGCGTTTGGATCAACTTCTGCTCTCTCAAATACGGGAAACGGCTGTACAACATTCTTGTTGTGATTTCGTGTCAGCTCTCACTCTTTCTTTATGACCAAGCTGAAATAATTTTGATAAAACATTATCATGGCTAAAACTCGCAAAGTTTTATTTTATCAATCTAACATATCTCTTCAGACAAATAATGTATATACTGCAGCTAGCAAAGAAAATAAAGTATCATTCATAGATTCACGTCCTTTATCACGTAATATCTATCTTGGAACTCTCTCGGAAATCGAATAATAATCTCATTGGCGGAGTAGGGGACAAAACAAAAATAAAACAAACTTGGCATCTCAACCATATCTGGGCAGGTGGAGAATCATTTTCTCAAAATTATCCCTCACTAGATATTGCAACAGCGCATCACCTCCCATAAATATACTCTGATATGGCATGCAGAAGAACCTGGCGGAGCAGGGGAACGACCCTCGCAGAGACTCCCCAATCATGTTTCCTAACGGTGCTTTCCGCGATTTCACCCCCTAGAGCAACCCCCCCATTATACCCCCAGTCATTCATACTCATTCTCTGCCTCACTCGCTGCATCACTTACAAAACAATCATCCCCGTTCTGTAAAATTCCCTTTTATTTACAACATGTTGGTTTTCCTTTCCCGGTCTCTCTGAAGAAGAGTAAAGGTGAAATCTCGGGTGGGCCGCGCGGTCACAGACTGCCTCACCAGTCCTAGGTCCCATTCTAACGAACAAACAAACATTCTACTCCCTTGAAGCTACGTTTGGGTGACACTGAAAAACCTTCCCTATTCTAGGACAGCACAAATTCCTCTAATTTACTCTTACTTTCACCTGCATAGCGCGAAATTAAAAACTCATCTCTAAACAATATCACAAAATTTCTTATTCTTCAAATAAGCATGCCACACATGTATCGTAATGTTAATCTCTTCATCATAACAACATTAAAAAAAACAATCTATCATATATGTCTTTCTTTCGCTAAAACATTACTCCCGCGGAGAAAAAACAAACAAAAAAAGAAAGAACCTTGAAAACAGGCGCAATCTTAACACTCAATTTCTTACGCTTTAAGAAATTAATATAACAATGATTTCACGTACATTAAATATCAAAGATCAGTACAATTACTACAGATTTATAATAACGAGGTTGGGAGATCGAATGGTCACTTCCGCATTCCTTTCTCGAAAATCACACGTGTTCTAAGTAAAACCTTAAAAACAGATTCAAGTATATTACTCACTATAATTCTTACACTTAAGAAATTAATATACCGTAATAGTGATTTCACGTGCATTAAATTTTTCAATTAAAAATCGATACATTCGCGTTCTTAAAGTTCAATCTAAGCATTAATACAAATAAATGGAACACACTTCCAACGCAATTTCTTTACATTACTCAAATTATAGCAAAAAACGGAGTTTATTACTGCTTATAGCTATTAGTACAAATTATCCATGTTAGTAATGGGTATAGAAATTCTACTTTTATCTACTTATTAGGCGCCACACCCCTCATAGGCGGGTTGGCTGAGTCAAAGCATAACTACAAGATAAAATGGCGGCGTCCACCGACCTCAATTTCTTTTAATAATTGTCCCATTACTCACTGGATACAGATCACAAGTACTTAGCTATTTTAAGGAGGTGGTCCTGAAGAACTTCTCGGCAGAAGGCAAGGAAGGAGGGGGTTTTCCTTCTTCTCTCGAGTAAAATCGATGAATCGCCGTCTTCTTGGTCGGATCCGGCAACTTATATTTCTTGTAATGGGCATTTTCACTCAATGCTCTGGTCACACTTCGGCTTACTAAGAAATATCTTAGGAATAGTTCCTTAAAAGTTTCATTATATTTTCTGTTTGACCACTCGTCACTTCTCATCCGCAGACCCAAGTATTTCAGGAAGTCGGTCGCGGGAATAATGGACGGACATTCGAGGTCTTTTACATTTGCGCCGTCGAGGTATAAAAGTGAATTTTTGACTCGAGGCGTCTTTACAACCAGGGCACGGGGTGGGGGCTTGTCCTGCTGCGTTCCCTGTGTCACCACGGGGCTCGGGGCGGCAGGCTGTTCGTCGATGTTTGAGGCGTCGGTTTCTCTGTCGGCGTCGACCAAGTTCCTTCTTGACGGAGCGGCGTCGGCAGGAGTTTGTAGGCGCCGCACGTGCTCCTCCAGTGTTTTGCCTCGTCACTCATTTCTTGAATTGGGAGATGTTGGATTTCTGCGTTTGCCATTCTTATTTTCTTTTCTTCGCACTGGTTTCTTCTGATATGGGAGTCTCTTCGTATGTTTTCCAGGCGTGATGATCCGTACTGCGCTGCCACCATTTGTCGGATGAATTTTGGACTTCCTATTGAATTCACCACTTTGTAAGATGACTGGGTTATCTCACCGCTCGTCACCATTTGTCGGAGTGCTTTATTACTCCGTTATAATTATTAGTACCAGACGGGTACAAGGTAAAAATGGACAAGCAGTGATTCCTTTATCTTAATTTATTCTAGAGTACAACACATCTTCGACGCCTCAATGCCCCCACCCTATGACTATCACAATCTATGATCTATTCGTGCCCCTGGTACTATTCTGACTAACTGTCGCTCTCTGACTGGCTTTCTGGTTGCCATGGGGATGCTTGAAATACCCCAACGGCAGGGCGTGTCGCTAAATCTACTTCTGCCAATTGCTTTCAGGTTCAAAGAGAAACCCTTCCTCCTGTGGGACGGGCTAATTCAGTTGACCTATAGAACGGAAAAGTTCCAGGTCAGAGCGTGGCTATTGGGTATCCCTCCAGGGCATATAGGGTTACTTGTGATTTTAGGCTGGGCCACATTCCGGGTCTTTCCCACATTCTTGAGGCATTTGGCGCCGGGTGGTTAAGCCCTCTGCTAAAGCACCTGGGTGCAGCCAGGCGCTAAGCCCTATGGATCTGTCTACCATACCCAGGTAAACAACTGGGAGAGTATTCTATTTCGCCCTTGACCTCTAGCCTCTCACGCTTCCCTTCACGACATGTTATAGTTTCAGATTCTGACTTCAGCAAGGCTTCAGTCATACGACAGTGATGGTAAGTCTAATTCCCTCAGCCTCTCATCATAACTGAGATTGCGTATTTCTGGCACCAGTTTCGTGGCATGTCTTTGAACTTTTTCAAGCTTAGCTATGTGCTTTTTCAAGTTCGGATTCCAAAAGGGGGCTGCATATTCAAGTTTTGGCCTCACATAGGTTACATAAATATTTCTGAACATTTCCTTGTCCATGTTCTTGAAGCTAAACTTACATTTGATAAGAATGCATATGCTGCCTTTACTATGCCATTTATATGTATTTCTGGAGACAAATCTGCTAGTATGTTTACTCCTAGATCTCTCTCATTTTCTGTCTCTTGAAGTTGTACTCCTGCACCGAGTAGTCAAGCTTGGGCCTTCTTGCACTTGTACCCATTCTCATTACCTTACATTTTGAAGTATTGAATTTCATTAGCCACTTTTCTGACCACTCATGCAGACTATTTAGATCTTCCTGAAGTTCTCTACCATTGTTCTCGTTTTTTACTTTCTTCACAATCTTTGCATCATCTGCAAACATACTCAAGAATGAATTTACAGACTCTGGTAGGTCATTTACATATACAAGGAACAAAAGTGGCCCTAAACCCGAACCCTGTGGAACTCCACTACTAACTCTTCTCCATTCAGACACTGAGTGTCTTACTCTAACCCTCTGTTCCCTTCCTTCTAAGTAAGTTTTTATCCATTCCAAAACATTTCCACCTATTCTAGCCATTGTTTGCAGCTTCCTAATAAGTCTCCTATGTGGAACAGTGTCAAACGCTTTCTGGAAGTCTAGGAATATGCAATCTGCCCAGCCCTCTCTTTCCTGTAAGATTCGGCTTACCTCATCATAAAATTCTAATAAGTTTGTTACTGTTGATCTACCTTCTCTGAAGCCATGTTGCCTCACTGACAAAAAGTTGAAGGATTCCAAGTGAAGAGAGATATGTTTCTTTTTCGTTTCTCCATAACTTTGCAAACTATGCTGGTCAAGGAAACTGGTCTATAGTTCAGAGCCGTATCCCTCCTTCCCTTTTTGAAGATAGGTATCACATTTGCTTGTTTCCAGCATCTTGGAATCTCCCCTGACTCCAGTGACTTTTTAAATATGATACCCAGTGCCACTGATATTGAGTTTGTGCATTTTTTAAGTACATGAGGGGATATGTCATCAGGACCTGTAGCTTTATGAACATCTAAATCTATCAGCGCTTTGCATACCTCTGTGGTTGTAAGGTTGATGTTCTTTAATACCGGCCCTTGAGCTTCTATCTCTACAATCTGAGGGGGTGGGGTATTTTCTACTGTAAATACTGACTGAAACTCCTTGTTCAATTCTTTGAAGATCTCTTCATCCGTCTCAGTGATGCTTCCATCTGCTCTCTTTAGCCTTAAAACCTGTTCTTTTACCTTCAGTTTTCCTCTGATAAAGCTGTGGAAAAACTTGGGATTTTCTTTAGCCTTCCTGGTGATGTCCCTCTCATAGACTCTCTCTGCCTCTCTCCTTTTACTTAGGTAGTCATTTCTTGCTCTTCTGTAGGTTTGCCAGGAATTTATATTATTTTCTCCTCCTATACCTTTTCCAGCATTTGTCTCCCCACTCCTTAGCTCATTTACACTCATTATCGAACCATTTCTCTCTGGCATGAATTACACTTACTTTGGTGACAGGTATGCAGCAATCTACTATCTTCCCATATTTCTCACAAAAGATGTCATACATTTCGTGTACAGATTTGTTGTAAAATAAGGTTCTTCAGTCAATAACTGCAAAAAGCTCATTCATTTTGATGTAATCTCCTTTCTGATAGTTCCTCCTCATGTCCTCAGTGCCTCTACTCTCAGGCAGAATATCTTCAATGATATACTCCATCGACAACACACAGTGGTCACTCTTTCCAATAGGTGGTTCATACTCAATTTTTTCAATATCCAACACATTATCTGTGAATACTAGATCAAGTAGTGATGGCTCATCCCCACCCCTGGCCCTCGTTGGTTCCATTACATGTTGGTGTAGGAAATTCCCTTGTACGTTATCTAGGAATCTTACCCCGAATGAGTCCTCACCACTGTGTGGGTCAAGATTTATCCAATCTATCTCTTTTTGATTAAAATCTCCCATAATCAAAATCCTACATTTTCTCTCCCGTGCCATGTTAATAACTGAGTTTATGACTTCAATAGTACCTATATGACTTTCCTCATAAACTTCTAGCCTAGTCTGGTTCCTTGGTGGGTTATATACAACAGTTATTATAATGCTCTCTGACCCAGTGTTTATGCGAGCAACAAGAAATTCCTTGAACTCACTTTCTATAGCTAAGTTTATTTCTCCAACTTGAATCCTTTCACTTATGAGCAGTGCTATCCCTCCACCAGTCTTCTCAGATCTTTCAACCCTTAATATTCTGAAGCCCTTAGAAAAAACTGTGATACTGTTTATGCCCTCACTCAACTTAGTCTCTGTAATTGCTACAATATCTGCCTTACTGTTGTGAATCCTATCTTTTAATTCTACTGCCTTACCAGCTAATCCATCAGCATTTGTGTATAACAATCTTAATGAAGCCCCATCCCCTGATCTTCTGTCATTATCTTCTTTATCTCCCCTTTGTCTGGAAAAACTCTGAAATGAAAATTTTTCTTCTCTTCTTCATTTCTTTCCTCATTTAACCTTCTTGCCCCTTCCAACAAGTTTTTGATCTTTCCCATCTCTTCCTGTGTTCTGCATCGTCTAATGAACACTTCTTTGAATTCTTGAAGGTCTTTTAGACTTTTTTCTCAACAATATTTCCCTACATGTTTCCCCTCTCTAAAAGGTTACTTTTGTTGGTCTCGGCTTTCCATCCCTCGAATATTTGCCTAGTTGGTGTGTGTGTGTGTGTGTGTGTGATTACCTAATTGTGATGACCTAGTTGTGCTTTCGGTAAAGAGCCCAAAGCTCGTATCTTCCCGTCTCATGATCGGTTCCATTTTCTACTTAGTGATACTTATCATACCTGTCCTTAAAACTATGGATTGAGATAGCATTAACCACCTCCTCGCTTAGCGAATTCCATTTATCAACTACTTTTACAATGAAAAAGTACTTCCTTACATCCTGCAAAGTTATCTTACGAAGCTTCAAACTATGACCTCTAGTTCTAGAGACAGCCATATCATAATGCCGATCCCTATCCACTCTATCATAATCATGAAGGAATTTAAAGACTGTCACCATATCCCCCCTCAATCTTCTGGCTTCGAGTGATGGTAAGTCTAATTCCCTTAGCCTCTCATCATAACTGAGATTGCGTATTTTAGGCACCAGTTTCGTGGCATATCTTTGAACTTTTTCAAGCTTAGCTACGTGCTTTTTCAAGTGCGGATTCCAAAATGGGGCTGCATATTCGAGTTTTGGTCTCACATAGGTTACATAAATATTTCTGAACATTTCCTTGTCCATGTGCTTGAAGGCTACCCTTACATTTGATAAGAAATCATATGCTGCCCTTACTATGCCATTTATATATATTTCTGGAGACAAATCTGCCAGTATGTTTACTCCTAGATCTCTCTCATTTTCTGTCTCTTGAAGCTGTACTCCTGCCACCAGATGTTAAGATTGGACCTTCTTGCACTTGTACCCATTCTCATCACCTTACATTTTGAAGTATTGAATTCATTAGCCACATTTCTGACCACTCATGGAGACTATTTAGATCTTCCTGAAGTTCTCTACCATTGTTCTCGTTTCTTACTCTCTTCATAATCTTTGCATCATCTGCAAACATATTCATGAATGAATTTACAGACTCTGATAGGTCATTTATATATACAAGGAACAATAGTGGCCCTAAAACCGAACCCTGTGGAACCCCACTACTAACTCTTCTCCTTCAAACACTGAGTGTCTTACTCTAACCCTCTGTTCCCTTCCTTCTAAGTATGTTTTTATCCATTCCAAAACATTTCCACCTATTCTAGCCATTGCTTGCAGATTCCAAATAAGTTTCCCGTGAGGAACAGTGTCAAATGCTTTCTGGAAGTCTAGGAATATGCAATCTGCCCAGCCCTCTCTTTCCTGTAAGATTCGGTTTACCTCATCATAAAATTCTAATAAGTATGTTACTGTTGATCTACCTTCTCTGAAGCCACGTTGTTTGACAAAAAGTTGAGGGATTCCAAGTGAAGAAAGTTATGCTTCCTTAGTAGTTTCTCCATAACTTTGCAAGCTATGCTGGTCAAGGAAACTGGTCCATAGTTTAGAGCCGTATCCCTCCTTCCCTTTTTGAAAATAGGTGTGTATGTGTGTGATTACCTAATTGTAAAGTGAATGTGTGTGTGTGTGTGTGTGTTTTTGTGTGTGATTACCTAATTGTGTTTACGGGAAAGAGCCCAAAGCTCGTATCTTCCCGTCTCCTGATCGGTTCCATTTTAGACTTAGTGATACTTATCATACCTGTCCTTAAAACTATGGATTGAGATAGCATTAACTACCTCCTCGCTTAGCCAATTCCAATTATCAACTACTCTTACACTGAAAAAGTATTTCCTTACATCCTGCAAAAAAGTTTTCTTACGAAGCTTCAAACTATGACCTCTAGTTCTAGAGCCAGCCATATCGAAATATCGATCCCTATCCACTCTATCATAACCATGAAGGAATTTAAAGACTGTCACCATATCTCCCCTTACTTTTTTAGCTTCGAGTGATGGTAAGTCTAATTCCCTCAGCCTCTCATCATAACTGAGATTGCGTATTTCTGGCACCAGTTTCGTGGCATGTCTTTGAACTTTTTCAAGCTTAGCTATGTGCTTTTTCAAGTGCGGATTCCAAAAGGGGGCTGCATATTCGAGTTTTGGCCTCACAAAGGTTACATAAATATTTCTGAACATTTCCTTGTCCATGTGCCTGAAGGCTACCCTTACATTTGATAAGAATGCATATGCTGCCCTTACTATGCCATTTATATGTATTTCTGGAGACAAATCTGCCAGTATGTTTACTCCTAGGTCTCTCTCATTTTCTGTCTCTTGAAGTTGTACTGCAGCCACCGAGTAGTCAAGCTTGGGCCTTCTTGCACTTGTACCCATTCTCATTACCTTACATTTTGAAGTATTGAATTTCATTAGCCACTTTTCTGACCACTCATGCAGATTATTTAGATCCTCCTGAAGTTCTCTACCATTGTTCTCGTTTTTTACTTTCTTCACAATCTTTGCATCATCTGCAAACATATTCATGAATGAATTTACAGACTCTGGTAGGTCATTTACATATACAAGTAACAAAAGTGGCCCTAAAACTGAACCCTGTGGAACTCCACTACTAACTCTTCTCCATTCAGACACTGAGTGTCTTACTCTAACCCTCTGTTCCCTTCCTTCTAAGTAAGTTTTTATCCATTCCAAAACATTTCCACCTATTCTAGCCATTGAGTGCAGCTTCCTAATAAGTCTCCCATGTGGAACAGTGTCAAACGCTTTCTGGAAGTCTAGGAATATGCAATCTGCCCAGCCCTCTCTTTCCTGTAAGATTTGGCTTACCTCATCATAAAATTCTAATAAGTTTGTTACTGTTGATCTACCTTCTCTGAAGCCATGTTGCCTCACTGACAAAAAGTTGAAGGATTCCAAGTGAAGAGAGATATGTTTCCTTAGTAGTTTCTCCATAACTTTGCAAACTATGCTGGTCAAGGAAACTGGTCTATAGTTCAGAGCCGTATCCCTCCTTCCCTTTTTGAAGATAGGTATCACATTTGCTTGTTTCCAGCATCTTGGAATCTCCCCCGACTCCAGTGACTCCTTAAATATGATACTTAGTGCCACTGATATTGTGTTTGCGCATTTTTTAAGCACATGAGGGGATATGTCATCAGGACCTGTAGCTTTATGAACATCTAAATCCCTCAGCGCTTTGCATACCTCTGTGGCTGTAAGGTTGATGTTCTCTAATACTGGCCCTTGAGCTTCTATCACTGCAATCTGAGGGGGTGGGGTATTTTCTACTGTAAATACTGACTGAAACTCCTTGTTCAATTCTTTGCAGATCTCTTCATCCGTCTCAGTGATGCTTCCATCCGCTCTCTTTAGCCTTAAAACCTGTTCTTTTACCTTCAGTTTTCCTCTGATAAAGCTGTGGAAAAGCTTGGGATTTTCTTTAGCCTTCCTGGTGATGTCCCTCTCATAATCTCTCTCTGCCTCTCTCCTTTTACTTAGGTAGTCATTTCTTGCTCTTTTGTAGGTTTGCCAGGCATTTATGTTTTTTCTCCTCCTATACCTTTTCCAGCATTTGTCTCTCCACTCCTTAGCTCTTTTACACCCATTATCGAACCATTTCTCTCTGGCATGAATTACACCTACTTTGGTGACAGGTATGCAGCAATCTACTATCTTCCCATATTTCTCACAAAAGATGTCATACATTTCTTGTACAGATTTGTTGTAAAATAAGGTTCTGTGATTACCTAATTGTGATTACCTAATTGTGTTTACGGGAAAGAGCCCAAAGCTCGTATCTTCCCGTCTCCTGATCGGTTCCATTTTTAGACTTAGTGATACTTATCATACCTGTCCTTAAAACTATGGATTGAGGTAGCATTAACCACCTCCTCGCTTAGCGAATTCCAATTATCAACTACTCTTACACTGAAAAAGTATTTCCTTACATCCTGCAAACAAGTTTTCTTCCGAAGCTTCAAACTATGACCTCTAGTTCTAGAGCCAGCCATATCGAAATATCGATCCCTATCCACTCTATCATAACCATGAAGGAATTTAAAGACTGTCACCATATCCCCCCTTACTCTTCTAGCTTCGAGTGATGGCAAGTCTAATTCCCTCAGCCTCTCATCATAACCGAGATTGCGTATTTCTGGCACCAGTTTCGTGGCATGTCTTTGAACTTTTTCAAGCTTAGCTATGTGCTTTTTCAAGTGCGGATTCCAAAAGGGGGCTGCATATTCGAGTTTTGGCCTCACATAGGTTACATAAATATTTCTGAACATTTCCTTGTCCATGTGCTTGAAGGCTACCCTTACATTTGATAAGAATGCATATGCTGCCCTTACTACGCCATTTATATGTATTTCTGGAGACAAATCTGCCAATATGTTTACTCCTAGATCTCTCTCATTTTCTGTCTCCTGAAGTTGTACTCCAGCCACCGAGTAGTCAAGCTTGGGCCTTCTTGCACTTGTACCCATTCTCATTACCTTACATTTTGAAGTATTGAATTTCATTAGCCACTTTTCTGACCACTCATGCAGATTATTTAGATCCTCCTGAAGTTCTCTACCATTGTTCTCGTTTTTTACTTTCTTCACAATCTTTGCATCATCTGCAAACATATTCATGAATGAATTTACAGACTCTGGTAGGTCATTTACATATACAAGGAACAAAAGTGGCCCTAAAACTGAACCCTGTGGAACTCCACTACTAACTCTTCTCCATTCAGACACTGAGTGTCTTACTCTAACCCTCTGTTCCCTTCCTTCTAAGTAAGTTTTTATCCATTCCAAGACATTCCCACCTATTCTAGCCATTGATTGCAGCTTCCTAATAAGTCTCCCATGTGGAACAGTGTCAAACGCTTTCTGGAAGTCTAGGAATATGCAATCTGCCCAGCCCTCTCTTTCCTGTAAGATTTGGCTTACCTCATCATAAAATTGGCTTACCTCATCATGTGTGCGCGTGTGTGTATCGAGTAAAGATAACCATTTCAAATGCATTAAACAACCTCATCAACTATTAGGTTAGGTTAATATAGTCTAATTTAGGCATTAACCTAACCTAATCTAACATATTTTGGAAATACCATAATTAAACCTTACAATTTACAATGTTACTGAATGCAATAGGAGTCGTTGTCTTTACTAAACGAGAACAATGGTAGAGAACTTCAGGAAGATCTAAATAGTCTGCATGAGTGGTCAGAAAAGTGGCTAATGAAATTCAATACTTCAAAATGTAAGGTAATGAGAATGGGTACAAGTGCAAGAAGGCCAAGGCTTGACTACTCAGTGGCTGGATAAATCTTCACCCACACAGTGGTGAGGACTCATTCGGGGCAAGATTTCTAGATTGCGTACAGGGGAATTTCCTACACCAACATGTAATGGAAACAACGAGGGCCAGGGGTGGGGATGAGCCTTCAGGGGATGGGGCCTCATTAAGATTGTTATACACAAATGCTGATGGATTAGCTGGTAAGGCAGTAGAATTAAAAGATAGGATTCACAACAGTAAGGCAGATATAGTAGCAATTACAGAGACTAAGTTGAGTGAGGACATGAACAGTGTCACAGCTTTTCCTAAGGGCTTCAAAATATTAAGGGTTGAAAGATCTGAGAGGACTGGTGGAGGGATAGCACTGCTCATAAGTGAAAGGATTCAAGTTGAAGAAATAAACTTAGCTATAGAAAGTGAGTTCAAGGACTTTCTGTTGCTCGCATAAATACTGGGTCAGAGAGCATTATAATAACTGTTGTATATAACCCACCAAGGAACCAGAATAGGCTAGAAGTTTATGAGGAAAGTCATATAGGTACTATTGAAGTCATAAACTCAGTTGTTAACATGGCACAGGAGAGAAAATGTAGGATTTTGATTATGGGAGATTTTAATCATAAAGAGATAGATTGGATAAATCTTGACCCACACAGTGGTGAGGACTCATTCGGGGCAAGATTTCTAGATTGCGTACAAGGGAATTTCCTACACCAACATGTAATGGAAACAACGAGGGCCAGGGGTGGGGATGAGCTATCACTACTTGATCTAGTATTCACAGATAATGTGTTGGATATTGAAAAAATTTAGTATGAACCACCAATTGGAAAGAGTGACCACTGTGTGTTGTTGATGGAGTATATCACTGAAGATATTCTGCATGAGAGTAGAGGCACTGAGGACATGAGGAGGAACTATCCGAAAGGAAATTACATCAAAATGAATGAGCTTTTTGCAGTTATTGACTGGTGAACCTTGTTTTACAACAAATCTATACAAGAAATGTATGACATCTTTTGTGAGAAATATGGGAAGATAGTAGATTGCTGCATACCTGTCACCAAAGTAAGTGCAATTCATGCCAGAGAGAAATGGTTCGATAATGAGTGTAAAAGAGCTAAGGAGTGGAGAGACAAATGCTGGGAAAGGTATAGGAGGAGAAAAAACATAAATGCCTGGCAAACCTACAAAAGAGCAAGAAATTACTACCTAAGTAAAAGGAGAGAGACAGAGAGAGACTATGAGAGGGACATCACCAGGAAGGCTAAAGAAAATCCCAAGCTTTTCCACAGCTTTATCAGAGGAAAACTGAAGGTAAAAGAACAGGTTTTAAGGCTAATGAGAGCGGACGGAAGCATCACTGAGACGGATGAAGAGATCTGCAAAGAATTGAACAAGGAGTTTCAGTCAGTATTTACAGTAGAAAATACCCCACCTCCTCAGATTGCAGAGATAGAAGCTCAAGGGCCAGTATTAGGGAACATCAACCTTACAGCCACAGAGGTATGCAAAGTGCTGATGGATTTAGATGTTCATAAAGCTACAGGTCCTGATGACATATCCCCTCATGTACTTAAAAAATGCGCAAACTCAATATCAGTGGCACTGGGTATCATATTTAAAAAGTCACTGGAGTCAGGGGAGATTCCAAGATGCTGGAAAGAAGCAAATGTGATACCTATCTTCAAAAAGGGAAGGAGGGATACGGCTCTGAACTATAGACCAGTTTCCTTGACCAGCATAGTTTGCAAAGTTATGGAGAAACTACTAAAGAAACATATCTCTCTTCACTTGGAATCCTTCAACTTTTTGTCAGTGAGACAACATGGCTTCAGAGAAGGTAGATCAACAGTAACAAACTTATTAAAATTTTATGATGAGGTAAGCCGTATCTTACAGGAAAGAGAGGGCTGGGCAGATTGCATATTCCTAGACTTCCAGAAAGCGTTTGACACTGTTCCACATGGGAGACTTATTAGGAAGCTGCAAACAATGGCTAGAATAGGTGGAAATGTTTTGGAATGGATAAAAACTTACTTAGAAGGAAGGGAACAGAGGGTTAGAGTAAGACACTGTGTCTGAATGGAGAAGAGTTAGTAGTGGAGTTCCACAGGGTTCGGGTTTAGGGCCACTTTTGTTCCTTGTATATGTAAATGACCTACCAGAGTCTGTAAATTCATTCTTGAATATGTTTGCAGATGATGCAAAGATTGTGAAGAAAGTAAAAAACGAGAACAATGGTAGAGAACTTCAGGAAGATCTAAATAGTCTGCATGAGTGGTCAGAAAAGTGGCTAATGAAATTCAATACTTCAAAATGTAAGGTAATGAGAATGGGTACAAGTGCAAGAAGGCCCAAGCTTGACTACTCAGTGGCTAGAAGATTTGTCTCCAGAAATACATATAATTGGCATAGTAAGGGCAGCATATGCATTCTTATCAAATGTAAGGGTAGCCTTCACAAACATGGAGAAGGAATTGTTCAGAAATATTTATGTAATATATGTGAGGCCAAAACTCGAATATGCAGCCCCATTTTGGAATCCACACTTGAAAAAGCACATAGCTAAGCTTGAAAAACTTCAAAGACATGCCACGAAACTGGTGCCAGAAATACGCAATCTCAATTATGATGAGAGGCTGAGGGAATTAGACTTACCATCACTCGAAGCCAGAAGATTGAGGGGGGATATGGTGACAGTGTTTAAATTCCTTCATGGCTATGATAGAGTGGATAGGGATCGATATTTTGATATGGCTGGCTCTAGAACTAGAGGTCATAGTTTGAAGCTTCGTAAGAAAACTTCTTTGCAGGATGTACGGAAATACTTTTTCAGTGTAAGAGTAGTTGATAGTTGGAATTCGCTAAGCGAGGAGATAGTTAATGCTATCTCAATCCATAGTTTTAAGGACAGATATGATAAGTATCACTAAGTATAAAATGGAACCGATCAGGAGACGGGAAGATACAAGCTTTGGGCTCTTTCCCGTAAACACAATTAGGTAATTACATATAGTTATGACACAGAGTGAACAGGTATCGATATTTTGATATGGCTGGCACTAGTACTAGAGGTAACAGTCAGAAGCTTCGTGAGAAAACTTCTTTGCAGGATGTAAGGAGGTACTATTTTAGCGTAAATGTAGTTGATAATGGACTGAGTTAATGCTAACTCAATCCACAGGTTTAAGGAGAAGTATGATGAGTATCACTAGGAACAAAATGGAACTGACCAAGAGACGGAAATTACGAGCTTGGGGCTTTTCCCGTAAGCACAATTAGGTAATCACACACGCCAAATTAATATCAGCTGCAATAAGTATCAAATCTGAAAATTCGCTGGAATCAGGGGGAGATTCCAAGATGCTGGAAACAAGTGAACGTGGTTCCAATCTTCAAAGAGGGAGGGAAGGATACAGCTCTAAACTATAGACCTGTTTCCTTGACCAGCATAGTTTGCAAAGTTATGGAGAAAGCGCTAAGAAAACACATCTCCCTTCATTTGGAATCCTTCAACTTTTTGTCATTGAGACAGCATGGCTTCAGAGAAGGTAGATCAACAGTAACATACTTATTAGAATTTTATGATGAGGTAAGCCGAATCTTACAGGAAAAGAGAGGGCTGGGCAGATACAAATGCTTTTTTCAGAAAGCTTTTGACACGGTCCCACACGGAAGACTTATTAAGAAACTGCAAGCAATGGCGAGAATAGGTGGAAATGTCTTGAAATTCATAAAAACTTACTTAGAAGGAAGGGAACAGAGGGTAAAAGTAAGACACCCAGTGACAGAATGGAGAAAAGATAGTAGTTGATTCCCACAGGACTCAGGTTTAGGGCCACTTTTGTTCCTTGTATATGTAAATGACCTACCAGAGTCTATAAATTCATGCATGAATATGTTTTCAGATGATGCAAAGATTATGAAGCAAGTAAAAGAGAACAATGGTGGAGAAATTCTGGAAGACCTAAATAGTCTGCATGAGTGGTCAGAAAAGTGGCTAATGAAAGGCATTACTTCTAAATGTATGGTAATGAAAATGGATACAAGTGCAAGAAGATCCAAGCTTGACTACTCAATGGCAGGAAGAGAGCCTGAGGGAATTAGACGTACCATCACTCGAAGCTAGAAGAAAGAGGGGGGGATATGGTGACGGTTTTCATATTCCTTCATGGCTATGATTAAGTGGATAGGGATCGATATTTTGATATGGTGGCACTAGAACTAGAGGTCATAGTTTGAAACTTCGTAAAAAAAAAAAAAAAAAACTTCTTTGCGGGATGCAAGGAAGTAGTTTTTAGTGTAAGAGTAGTTGATGATTGGAATTCGCTAAGCGAGGAGGTAGTTAATGCTAACTTAATCCATAGTTTTAAGAAAAAGTATGATAAGTATCACTAAGTACAAAATGGAACCGACCAGGAGACGGGAAGTTACGAGTTTGGTTCTCTTTCCCGTGAGCACAACTAGGTAATTATAAACACACACACACACACACACACACACATACACAAACACGTAAACACACAAATAAATATATAGATAGATACTGTAATTCCTAGCATGGACAATATGTTCTGAATAAAAGGCTGAAATATCCTTAATCCGTTGACAGACTTTTCGAACAACCGTCGTTAATTTTGTAAAAAAATGGCAAACACCAATGAAAGAACGGTACCAGGTATCTATTTTATATGCCTACCTCTGTGACAATCTCTTCCGCACTGATTTCTTTTATTTATTTATTTATTTATTTATTTTTTACCACACAGGAGTAGAGTGAGAGGGCAAGGATGTGTACCACAATAAGGCGCCGCGTATACTGGCTTCAGTGTGATATTGCGTCATGCTGAGAAAATATTGCAAATTTTTGTTTTTTCCACATATTTCGAAAATGTCACTTGGAATAATAATAATAATAATGGTAGTAGTAGTAGTAGTGGTTAGCTGTATTTCATATATATGAACTACTTTTTACAGATAAAACAACAATATTAATTTGTAATTTGAAGAATATACTAACTCCTCAGAAATGGAGAAGCGCACACGTCATTCTATGAAAATACGCCATACGTACAAGATGATAATGCAGAGAACGACGACGATAACGTACATACACACACACAATTAGGTAATCACAATTAGGTAATCACACGCGCATTATCGCATAGCCAGGAAGGGTATGTGATAAAGGGGTTTATATATATATATATATATATATATATATATATATATATATATATATATATATATATATATATATATATATATATATATATATATATATATATATATATATATATATATATATATATATATATATATATATATACACACACACAGCCTTGATTCTCCAACTTTAACGTGTCTTAGCCAACCCCCATTTGAGTGGAGATGAATAGTGATATAAACTGGCTTACACACACACACACACACACACACACACACATATATATATATATATATATATATATATATATATATATATATATATATATATATATATATATATATATATATATATATATATATATATATATATGACCATTACTTCTAGAGCCATCCATATCAATATAGTCCTATCACTCTATGAAACTCGTGAAGAAATTTAAAAACCATTACCATATTCCCCCTTTTCTTTCTTGCTTCAAGTGATGGAAAGTTTAACTCCCTAAGCACACGCTCGTAAATATTGTTACTTATCACGGTCACCAGCTTCGTGAATTGTCTTTGAGCTTTCTCCGATTCAATGATAAACATTTTCATTAGTGAATTCCAACAGAGCATTGCATATTCAAGCCTTGGCCTTAAAAGTCACGTGTGTGTGTATATATATATATATATATATATATATATATATATATATATATATATATATATATATATATGTATATATATATATATATATATATATATATATATATATATATATATATATATATATATATATATATATATATATATATATATATATATATATATATGTACTGTAAATCTGAATTTATCCTTGTCGAAGTGCCTGAAGGCCACCCTTATGTTTGGTAAGAAAGCTTATGTTGCCTTTACTATACCATTTATAAGCATTTCCGAAGACAAATAGGCCAACACGTTTACCCCTGGATCTTTTTCTTTCTGTCTCTTGAAGCTCCGAGCCTGCTATGGACTATCCAAACTTGCCCATTCTTATTACTTTAAGCTTGATAAATTTAGGTTCAGAAGGGAAATTGGTAAAAATTGGTTTGGTAATAGAGTAGCTGATGCATGGAACAAGCTTCCTAGTATGATAGTAAATGCCAATACCTTAGACACCTTCAAATGTAGATTAGATAGACATATGACAGAGGTAGGGTGGGTATGAATAGGTTAGTGCTTATTAGAAAAATCATAAAAAGAAAAATAGAATAAATAAGTAGAGTAGAATATAATAGGTTAGACATGCTGAAAATACAATTCAAAAATGGAGCTGCCTCGTGTGTGCCAGTAGGCATGTTGCAGTGTCCTCTATTCTTATGTTCTTATGTTAGTGCTTATTAGATAAATCATAAAAAGAGAAATAGAATAAATAAGTAGAGTAGAACAGAATAGGTTAGACATGCTGAAAATACAATTCAAAAATGGAGCTGCCTCGTGTGTGCCAGTAGGCATGTTGCAGTGTCCTCTATTCTTGTGTTCTTATGTAATATCTACGGACCTCCTCAGCAGGGTTGAGTGTATCATCACCTCGAGCAGGTGTACCACGAAGGTAAAGAGCAGGAAAGTCCTAATAAGCAGGTGTCGTCCACATTGCTGGCCCTTCTATGGCGGAGTATTAGCCCGTGAATGGCCTTCCCAGAAGTAGCAGGAGTTAGCATGTCTCTGACAAGCATAGCCATAGCCCAGGACCTTTGACGTATACACCTACGAGCAAAGCCCTGTACGTCTACTAATCCCAGAGCCCCTCCAAAACATAATAGCAGTTAATCTACACGCAGGTCGCCAAGGGATAAACTCCATGCTCAAATGGGCCAGACAGACACTATATTGGCCAGGCAAGGAGAAGGGTCTTCAGCACCACAGGTCTACCTATGTCCCCTGCGGCTTTTATACACCTCCGTCTCTGTCCGAGGTTCTGATTACGGAACAGAATACCCCTTTAAATAGACGGTAGCAAAGCTCTTCAAGCTCGGGGGTCACATGTATCTATTGTAGGTAGATAGGGTTATAGGTTGGCTGGAGATCACACACATTCTCATCAGTACCTCCTACAGTAAGACCATTACCAAGTTACGTGGCATCTTCACTACTCTTACAATAAAAGAAATTCTTCCCTGCATCCTGCAAAGAAGTTTACTATGAAGCTTCAAACTATGACCTATAGTTCTAGAACCAACCATATCAGTGTATCAATCCCTATCCACTCTGTCAAAACCAAGAAAAATATTGAAAACCGTTACCATTTCTCTCCTCATTCTTCTAGCTCTGAGTGATGATAAGTCTTATTCCCTAAACCTCCTTCCATAACTGAGATTTTGCATTTCTGGCACCAATTTCGTAGCATGTCTTTGAACATTTTCCAGCATATTAATATGCATTTTCAAGTGCGGATTTCAAAAGGGTGCTGCATAATCAAGTTTTGGCCTCACACACCAAATACAATATTTCTGAATACTGTCATACAGCATCGCACATAGACTCCTATAGCCACTAGGGGGCAGAGTGCACACTTGGAGACCAGCCATCATAGGCCAGCATACAGAGCGCGTGTCTGTTAGTCAGAAGTCAGGCTTTGCCGGGGGCAGAACTTACATCATAGTTAGAAACCTCCCCCTAAGGGGGCGGGAAGAGTGACTTACAGAAACTACAGAAATGGGAGCTTTGAGGATTAAAGGCATCATGTAGCTTCTGAATAAATCAAGTATGAGGAAGAGAGGCTTATCTATTACCAACCTCGCTACCTATAGAATAAGTAGAGTTAGAATAACACTATACGACAACTGGTGGCAGCTTCAGGATGCATCCACGCGGTTACTACAGCGTAGAGAAAAAAGAATTAAGAATAGAGAAGAAACATATAAAAAACACCTCTGGAAGAAATGTTTGAGTGAGAAGAAATTTCTAGATGCTTACGTCGAGAAAGAAGCCTCAGCTCCGACATAGTATCGAGTTACCAGAACAAGTCACCCCTCTACCCCATCCCCGTATTGGCAAGGTCCCCCGCAGTAAGAATTGTCCCATGCATTTTGAAACTACTTCGTTCACGAAGACTGGGACACATCAGCTGGGAGAAAAATTCAGCGCCCTCCATGTATACCACCATCACTTTGCACCACACTGTGACCGGGGCTTTGAGAGAAAACTCCCCTACTAGGAATTATTTGTTCCCGGATCCAACTAAGAAGAGGGCGATTTGTCGATTTTACGAGAGAGATTACCTAATTGTGTTTACGTAATTGTGTTTACGGGAAAGACCCCAAAGCTCGTATCTTCCCGTCTCCTGATCGGTTCCATTTTATACTTAGTGATACTTATCACACCGGTGGGAAGATCATCAAGTTCAGAAGAAAGAACCTTCAGTGCCTGTGGTTGTGATATCCTTCAAGCAGCATCCCAAAATAGCAAAGTTCTTGTGATCTGTATCCAGTGATAATGGGACAATTATTAAAAGAAACTGAGGTTGGCGTACTCAGCCATTTTACTTGTAGTGATGCTTTGACTCAGCCACCCTGAATCTAGAAGGGAGTATGGCTTTAGTAAATTAATAAAAGCAGAATTTTTGTACCCATTACTAACATGGATAATTTGTACTAATAGCTATAAGCAGTAATAAACTCCATTTTTGTTATAATTTGAATAATATAACGAGTAATTGCGTTTGAAGGGTGTTCAATTTATTTTTATTATTGCCTAAGTTAATTATTAAACAGGTAAAGGTATTGATTTTATTTGAAAAAGATTTAATGTACGTGTAAAATCATTCTTATATTAATTTCTCAAAGTGAAACTGACAGTGTTTAGAATAGAAAATATGAGTAGTAGAGTTTTCATATACTCCAAAATGAGTGAACAAATTCTAGTGAGAAATACACTTGAATCTGCTTTTAAGGTTCTTTCTTTTTTTCGCGTGAGGTATTTTTAGCGAGAAGAATGTGGGAATGACCGATCGATCTCTTAACGTCGTCATTATAAAGTAATAATAATTGTACTGATTTTTTATATAAAAATACATGTATGACATATCCTGTTGAAGAATAAGAATATTTTATGATGTTTTTTAGATTTTTACTGTTTATACAATGAGTTTTATTTTCGCGTTATGCAGGCGGGAAAAGTGAGTCAAGTAACTGCACTGTGATAGGGGGGTTTGCGTGTCGCCATAACGTACCGTAGTTGGGAGTATAGGGAGGACCTAGGACTGGTGACGCAGTCATGAGACTCCCGGGCCAACTGCGACTTTACACACAAACTCCTTCAGAGTGACGGGGAAGGAAACCAATGCATTGTAAATAGAAGGGGAGGTACACAAAAAGAGAGGAATGCGATTTTGAAAGGGATGCGAAAGTGAAAGAGGATGGGTATGGCTGACCAGGGTATCATGGGAGGGTTGCTCTCGTGGGTGGAATCGCGGGAAAGTCCGTTGGGAGGCAAGATGGGGACAGGGTCTGGGAGGATTCTTCCCCTGTGTCACCGTGTCTTAATCTGAGCCATATGATCGTTGTTCTAATGGAAGGTGATGTAGCTGTTGCGATATCTATTTAGGGATATTTTTGAAAAAGTTATTTCCACCTGCCCAGGTATGGCCGTGATGCAAAGCTTATTTTAATTTCTTTATGTCCCCTACTCTGCCAACCAGATTATTATTCAATTTTCGAGAACTCAAAGAGAGATATTAAGTGATAATGGACATGAATCTATGAATGATTCTTTATTTTTCATTCTAGCTGCAGTATATACGTTATTTGTCAGAAAAAATATGTTACATTAGATAAAATAAACTTTGAAGTTTTAGCCATGATAATGTTTGTCACAATTATTTCAGCTTGGTCATGAAGAAGAGAGTGCAAACTCACAAGAAATGACAACAAAAATGTCAAACAGCCGTTTTCTGTATTTGAAAGAGACGAAGTCAATCCAGAAACCAAAGAGACAGGGGAGGAACAGCGCCTACACGCAAAACTCCACTCAAAAGCTAGCCATTTGAAGTCCAGAAGACAGATATTGAGCAGTATTTTTGGAGAGGAAAAGAAAAGAGAGTGAAAAAAAAGGTAGTTAAGTAGCTACCCGATCGTAAGTATAGAAAAGGAGAAAAAAAATCTATAACTTCCCCCTGTCTCCTAAGGTAATTCTGTTGAATAGTCACTCGAAAAATTTAAATTTGAGATCGTAGAAGAATATGTATAGTTACTCGAAAAATTTAAATCTGAGATCGTAGAAGAATATATATATATATATATATATATATATATATATATATATATATATATATATATATATATATATATATATATATATATATATATATATATATATATATATAAGAACATAAGAACATAAGAACATAAGAACATAAGAATAGAGGACACTGCAACATGCCTACTGGCACACACGAGGCAGCTCCATTTTTGAATTGTATTTTCAGCATGTCTAACCTATTCTATTCTACTCTACTTATTTATTCTATTTTTCTTTTTATGATTTTTCT